>CM049864.1:1157704-1162704 GCA_027474115.1 Schizopygopsis malacanthus | reverse complement strand
TCATAGGTGACCCTCTAGATGAGGGGAGCAATGCTAGCTCTACCGACAGCGAGCTCTGGAGAGCGGAGAACTCATTCCTCAGAATGAGAGGGAACTCACCTATTTTTTTTTTTTTTTTTTGTCCTGGCTAGCAGGAAATTTCCACCTAACCTCGGTCAGGTGGAGTTTACGGTGGTTACAGGGGAATTAGAGAGGAATAGGAGGGCTTGCCTCTCTCTGACCCGCGCCTCTTTCCCTCTCTCTAGCCGCAGGCGGGGGAGGGGCATGAGTCGCGAGACTAGCCTTCTGAGCCCATCTCTGACCCTCAGACCGAGATGGGCTAGGACCCCTGGTTGTTCGGGCTCAGACCTGGACTTTATAGAACCTTATCCAGGTCTTTCAGCAGATCAGCCTGGTACGCCTTAGTGTGCAATGAAGCGACGATCTGACCTGCTGCTGCATATGCCCTGCCATCTATGCAAGATTCAGGGGCTTAGATGGCAAGGAGGGAGCCTTGAGAGAGGATGTCTCGCCCATAGAGAGATAAGCTGGCTATCATCTCTTGCACAGGGGGCATCCCCTCATAGCCATTTTCACGCATCCCCTCAATGTCAGCATAACTAGTATGCTGAAACCTATGAATACGAGAAAAATTTGCTTTTTTCACTCCTTCTCAACCTCCACATCGAGATTTATGGAGAAAGGAAGGCTCGCTCGAGCTGGGGATTTATGGCCAGAAAGATTTATTTTTATGATCCATAACCTCCAATAACTCGTTCATATGCAGTGCAGGAGGATTGAGAGGGTTCCAACTTCCTCGCCCTCAAAAATCTCCTGCTCTTCCTGGGCATAACCTAGCAGAGCACTAGCCGCTGAATCTGATGATGTCAGAAAGATCGCATCGTCACAATCCAGCAGCTCACTCTCGTTCTCGGCCGACGCGCGCGAAAAGGGGTGGTCCCTCTCTAACTCATCGGCCATATCCAGCTGCGAACCCCACGATTTAAATCGCCTCCGTGCCTCGGCAGCGGTGGGTTCCTTGAAAAGAGGGACAGACGAGAGCGGAGCTTATTCATAGAAAAAAGCTAACATTGCACGCAGATTTTCCCCTCAAGGACATCGCGTGCGTGCTCCTTGCCCAAACAAAAGACGCAACGATTGTGTGTGTCATCGGGTGTCAAATAACGAGGACACGGATCCACACACTTCTTAAACGCCTTGCTAGTGCTCGCCATGATAGAGAGAAAGCTGTACTCTTACCAGAATGCACGGTTCAATCAAAACAATCAGTGAAGACGAAGAAGAGGATAATGTATTCTCCCGGCGCCCCTTATATTATGATCGCGCCGGTAGTGACGTCATGGGCTGTCGCCGGCCAACAGGTGGTGTTTTTATATGTATGCTTCATACACGGGTCACGCTGACGGCGTTCCCCATAGCGACCCCTAGGGGACTCAGTTCGAAGTTCCCATGAAGGGGAACCATACATTAATGGGTTATTTATTAGCTTATTTATTCAGCTTTTAGATGATGTATAAATCTCAATAAAAAATTATTGACCCTTATGACTGTTTTTTAGTTTTTTTTATGAGATTTATTGGAAAGCATTTTTACACACACATACACAAGGAATTATGGTGACAGGTTATTAAATCAGATAATGTATAATATATATATATTTTTTTTATTTGTAATTGTAGAAAAACAAATGGTTGAAATGTGAAATTATTATAACATTGAACAATAAAACGACCATAAAATATTATACTATCTAGGAAATGTTAACCAATTTTTTTTTTTTGTTGCTATTTTTAATGTTTATGAAAGCTTATTTGTAATTAACACATATGAATATATATAATACAGTATGCATACATCAGTGTTATTTTAGTCTCATTGAGATTATTGATCATTGAGTTTTTGTTAATGTTTTTAATATATTTTTTTTTTCAGTTTTTACTTGAATTTTAGCAAATATTTTAGTATATTTTTAAACATCAGTCCATGAGTTTGTTTTTTTATTTGTATATGTCCATATTTATGACTTAATAATACCTTATTATTTTTAGTTTACTTACTTTGAGTTATTTTGGTACTTTGTTTGACTAAACAAAAATGAGAATTGCTGAAATAAAAAAGTAAAATAAGTAGAATTGTAACTTTAATTTTATTTCAAGTAACACAAATATTTGGATGGTTTTAGTTTTAATTAATATATGCAAATATACATGATTTTTTAACAAAACATATTTTGTTTCAGTAATTTCTTTACTGAAAAAAAGTTTTGTTTTTGTCAGTTATTTCAGTTTTAGCTATTTTAGTGAATCAAGTTGAGAATGGTTGAAACAAAATTGAAACAATTTTTGTTTGTTTGCAGACATTAATTTGAGTTAAGTGCAGACATTATTTTGACATGTTTGCACTGCTCTGTTTTTTGCGGCTCCCATGACTGTACAGTAAGTGTTTATGAGAGACAGCTCATATATATACAGTATATATGCACCTACCGAATCCGTTCTGGTGTGCTGCCCTCCGATGACGACGTAGAACCAGGCGATGGTGGCGAACGAGTTCAGGATGAAGGAGGTGAACATGTTTTTATGAAGAGTGATTCGCTGGCAGCTCAGACACCTGCACAGATAACAACCAATCACAGTCGGCCATCAGACACCTGCACAGATAACAACCAATCACAGTCGGCGAGCCAAACCCTACTGAACCGAGGTGTTAAAGACGTCTCTTCTGCTCTCCAAGCCTGCATTTATATCATCCACAGTACAGCAAAACAGAACAAATGTGAAATATAATTACTATTTAAAATAACTGTTTTCTATTTGGATATATTTTAAAATGTAATTTATTCTTGTGATTTTGAAGCTGTATTTTCAGCATTATTATATTAATTCTATAATATAATATTCTAATTTTCGGCTACATTTTTTATTATTATTATTATTATGATCAATATTTGAAACAGTTGAACATCCTTGCTAAAAAAAGTATTAATTTCTATAATTCCCCCCCAGTATAATAAAAAAATATATATACTTTAAAATTATTTTTTTTATTTATATAATACAAAATAAAAAAACAATTAAAAAAGATTATACTGACTCCAAGCTTTTGAATGCATTGTCACGGTCGCGTGCGGGAAGGACACGGGAGACGAGAGGTGAGTAAACAAACAGAGTTTTAATGAAGAACACAGATACACTACACATAGACGAGTTGCGGACAGATCAGGGAAAACTCAGGGCTTATGAAACATAACAATCACGGGAAACAGCACAGGTGAGGAGCAAATCAAACACAGATGGGGATGAATGCCTAATGACAGAAACAGGAAGGACCATATAAGGGTGTGAAACACAAGGAAAAGGAAGACAAAGTCTGACATTACCCCCCCCTTCCAAAGGCGCGTCCCGCGCCGTACGACATCGAAAGGGGAGGGGGGGTGGGCGCTCTGGAGGCCTCAGACCTGGAGACCGGCAGGTGGCCTCCAGGGCGGTGCCCGTTCCGGGACCCATGGCGGACCGGGGACTCAGGCGGCCACGGCGGATCCGGGGACTCAGGCGGCCACGGCGATCCGGGGACTCAGGCGGCCACGGCGGTCCGGGGACTCAGGCGGCCACGGCGGATCCGGGGACTCCGGCGGCCATGGCGGACAGGGTGTCGGGCGGCCTGGCGGAGCAGGGTGCTCGGGATGCTCTGGCGGAGCAGGGAGCTTGGGAGCCTCCTGGCGGAGCAGGGAGCTTGGGAGGCCATGGAGGGTAGCCCCCAAAAAAAAAATTCTTTGGAAGCTCCCCATCTAGGGGGGCGCTCGGGAAGCGCAGAAGGGGCGTGGACGGGACCACGGAGGTAAAGGTGAGCTGGACGGGACCAGCGGAGGCCCAGGTGAGTAACGGGACCAGCGTGGGCCAAGGTGAGTGGACGGGACCAGCAGAGGCAAAGGTGAGCTGGACGGGACCAGCGTGGGCCAAGGTGAGCTGGACGGGACCAGCGGAGGCAAAGGTGAGCTGGACGGGACCAGCGGAGGCGAAGGTGAGCTGGACGGGACCAGCGGAGGCGAAGGTGAGCTGGATGGGAACAGCGGAGGCAAAGGTGAGCTGGACGGGACCAGCGGAGGCAAAGGTGAGCTGGACGGGACCAGCGGAGGCCCAGGTGAGCTGGACGGGACCAGCGTGGGCCAAGGTGAGCTGGACAGGACCAGCGGAGGCAAAGGCGAGCTGGACGGGACCAGCGTGGGCCAAGGTGAGCTGGACGGGACCAGCGGAGGCCCAGGTGAGCTGCACAGGAACAACTCTTGGGGGCGCTCTGGAAGCGCAGACTTTCGTGGGCGCTCGGGTGGCGCTGACTCTCGCGGGCACTCGGGTCGCGCGGAGCCTCGGGGGCGCTCAGGAAGCGCAGAAGGGTGTGGACGAGACCAGCGGAGGCCAAGGTGAGCTGGACGGGACCAGCGGAGGCCAAGGGGAGCTGGACGGAACCAGCGGAGGCAAAGGTGAGCTGGACGGGACCAGCGGAGGCGAAGGTAGCTGGACGGGACCAGCGTGGGCCAAGGTGAGCTGGACGGGACCAGCGGAGCAAAGGTGAGCTGGACGGGACCAGCGGAGGCGAAGGTGAGCTGGACGGGACCAGCGGAGGCGAAGGTAGCTGGATGGGAACAGCGGAGGCAAAGGTGAGCTGGACGGGACCAGCGGAGGCAAAGGTGAGCTGGACGGGACCAGCGGAGGCCCAGGTGAGCTGGACGGGACCAGCGTGGGCCAAGGTGAGCTGGACAGGACCAGCGGAGGCAAAGGCGAGCTGGACGGGACCAACTCTTGGGGGCGCAGACTTTCGTGGGCGCTCGGGTGGCGCTGACTCTCGTGGGCGCTCGGGTGGCGCTGACTCTCGTGGGCGCTCGGGTGGCGCTGACTCTCGTGGGTGCTCTGGAGTGCTGGACGGAACCAGTGGGGAAACTTGAGAGCACTTGCGAGGAGCAGGCACCGGAGGGCGCTGGCGAGGAGCAGGCACCGGAGGGCGCT
>CM049864.1:1145204-1150204 GCA_027474115.1 Schizopygopsis malacanthus | reverse complement strand
ATCGTACATGATCTTTAGGTAACACTCAAACTGAGCCGAGAGGATCTGATCCTGCGTCACGCTCAGGTCAGCAGAGGATCCTGGGATATCTGCCGCCATGAGCACGTCTTCACACAGCTGCAACATTACAGAGAAACCAGCACACTTCACAATCAGAGCTTGCGCACATCAACTGACTAAACACT
The DNA here is from genome assembly GCA_027474115.1 of Schizopygopsis malacanthus. Lineage (NCBI taxonomy): Eukaryota > Metazoa > Chordata > Actinopteri > Cypriniformes > Cyprinidae > Schizopygopsis > Schizopygopsis malacanthus. Next base: position 1,150,019 of record CM049864.1, on the reverse strand, counting down.
CTTGAGTGCTTTTATCAGTACACTCTGGAAATGCTGGGTTCATTTATTTATTTTTACCCAAATGCTGGGTTCAGCCTGTTGGGTCATTTTATTGGGTTGTTTATAATAGGTGCTGGGTCATTTTATTGGGTTGTTTATAATAGGTGCTGGGTCATTTTATTGGGTTGTTTATAATAGGTGCTGGGTCATTTTATTGTGTTGTTTATAATAGGTGCTGGGTCATTTTATTGGTGTTGTTTATAATAGGTGCTGGGTCATTTTATTGGGTTGTTTATAATAGGTGTTGGGCCATTTTATTGTGTTGTTTATAATAGGTGCTGGGTCATTTTATTGGGTTGTTTATAATAGGTGCTGGGTCATTTTATTGTGTTGTTTATAATAGGTGCTGGGTCATTTTATTGTGTTGTTTATAATAGGTGCTGGGTCATTTTATTGGGTTGTTTATAATAGGTGTTGGGCCATTTCATTGGGTTGTTTATAATAGGTGCTGGGTCATTTTATTGGGTTGTTTGTAATAGGTGCTGGGTCATTTTATTGGGTTGTTTATAATAGGTGCTGGGTCATTTTATTTGGTTGTTTATAACAGGTGCTGGGTCATTTTATTGGGTTGTTTATAATAGGTGTTGGGTCATTTTATTGGGTTGTTTATAATAGGTGCTGGGACATTTTATTGGGTTGTTTATAACAGGTGCTGGGTCATTTTATTGGGTTGTTTATAATAGGTGCTGGGTCATTTTATTGGGTTGTTTATAATAGGTGCTGGGTCATTTTATTGGGTTGTTTATAATAGGTGTTGGGTCATTTTATTGGGTTGTTTATAATAGGTGCTGGGTCATTTTATTGGGTTGTTTATAACAGGTGCTGGGTCATTTTATTGGGCTGTTTATAATAGGTGCTGGGTCATTTTATTGGGTTGTTTATAATAGGTGCTGGGTCATTTTATTGGGTTGTTTATAATAGGTGCTGGGTCATTTTATTGGGTTGTTTATAATAGGTGTTGGGTCATTTTATTGGGTTGTGCTGGGTCATAGGTTGTAGGTGTTGGGTCATTTTATTGGATTGTTTATAATAGGTGCTGGGTCATTTTATTGGGTTGTTTATAATAGTTTATGGGTCATTTCAATGGGTAGTTTATAAAAGGTGTTGGGTCATTATATTGGGTTGTTTATAATAGGTGCTGGGTCATTTTATTGGGTTGTTTATAATAGGTGCTGGGTCATTTTATTGGGTTGTTTATAATAGTTTATGGGTCATTTCATTGGGTTGTTTATAATAGGTGCTGGGTCATTTTATTGGGTTGTTTATAATAGGTGCTGGGTCATTTTATTGGGTTGTTTATAATAGTTTATGGGTCATTTCATTGGGTTGTTTATAATAGGTGTTGGGTCATTTTATTGGGTTGTTTATAATAGGTGTTGGGTCATTTTATTGGGTTGTTCATAATAGGTGTTGGGTCATTGTATTGTGTTGTTTATAATAGGTGCTCGGTCATTTTATTGGGTTGTTTGTAATAGGTGCTGGGTCATTTTATTGGGTTGTTTATAATAGGTGCTGGGTAATTTTATTGGGTTGTTTATAATAGGTGCTGGGTCATTTTATTGGGTTGTTTATAATAGATGATGGGTCATTTATTGGGTTGTTTATAATAGGTGCTGGGTCATTTTATTGGGTTGTTTATAATAGGTTCTGGGTCATTTTATTGTGTTGTTTATAATAGGTGTTGGGTAATTTTATTGGGTTGTTTATAATAGGTGCTGGGTCATTTTATTTGGTTGTTTATAATAGGTGCATTTTATTGGGTATGGGTAATTTTATTGGGTTGTTTATAATAGGTGTTGGGTAATTTTATTGGGTTGTTTATAATAGGTGCTGGGTCATTTTATTGTGTTGTTTATAATAGGTGTTGGGTCATTTTATTGGGTTGTTTATAATAGGTGCTGGGTCATTTTATTGTGTTGTTTATAATAGGTGCTGGGTCATTTTATTGGGTTTTTTATAATAGTTTATGGGTAATTTCATTGGGTAGTTTATAAAAGGTGTTGGGTCATTATATTGAGTTGTTTATAATAGGTGCTGGGTCATTTTATTGGGTTGTTTATAATAGTTTATGGGTCATTTCATTGGGTTGTTTATAATAGGTGCTGGGTCATTTTATTTGGTTGTTTATAATAGGTGCTGGGTCATTTTATTGGGTTGTTTATAATAGGTGCTGGGTCATTTTATTGGGTTGTTTATAATAGTTTATGGGTCATTTCATTGGGTTGTTTATAATAGGTGCTGGGTAATTTTATTTGGTTGTTTATAATAGGTGCTGGGCCATTTTATTGGGTTGTTTATAATAGGTGTTGGGTCATTTTATTGGGTTGTTTATAATAGGTGTTGGGTCATTTTATTGGGTTGTTTATAATAGGTGCTGGGTCATTTTATTTGGTTGTTTATAATAGGTGCTGGGTCATTTTATTGGGTTGTTTATAATAGGTGCTGGGTCATTTTATTGGGTTGTTTATAATAGGTGTTGGGTCATTTTATTGTGTTGTTTATAATAGGTTCTGGGTCATTTTATTGTGTTGTTTATAATAGGTGTTGGGTCATTTTATTGGGTTGTTTATAATAATTTATGGGTCATTTCATTGGGTTGTTTATAATAGGTGCTGGGTCATTTTATTTGGTTGTTTATAATAGGTGCTGGGTCATTTTATTGGGTTGTTTATAATAGGTGCTGGGTCATTTTATTGGGTTGTTTATAATAGTTTATGGGTCATTTCATTGGGTTGTTTATAATAGGTGCTGGGTCATTTTATTTGGTTGTTTATAATAGGTGCTGGGCCATTTTATTGGGTTGTTTATAATAGGTGTTGGGCCATTTTATTGGGTTGTTTATAATAGGTGCTGGGTCATTTCATTGGGTTGTTTATAATAGGTGTTGGGTCATTTTATTGGGTTGTTTATAATAGGTGCTGGGTCATTTTATTTGGTTGTTTATAATAGGTGTTGGGTCATTTTATTTGGTTGTTTATAATAGGTGCTGGGTCATTTTATTGGGTTGTTTATAATAGGTGTTGGGTCATTTTATTGTGTTGTTTATAATAGGTTCTGGGTCATTTTATTGTGTTGTTTATAATAGGTGTTGGGTCATTTTATTGGGTTGTTTATAATAGGTGCTGGGTCATTTTATTTGGTTGTTTATAATAGGTGCTGGGTCATTTTATTGGGTTGTTGGGTCATTTTATTGTTTATAATAGGTGTTGGGTCATTTTATTGGGTTGTTTCATAATAGGTGTTGGGTCATTTGTATTGGTGTTGTTTATAATAGGTGCTGGGTCATTTTATTGGGTTGTTTATAATAGGTGCTGGGTCATTTTATTGGGTTGTTTATAATAGGTGCTGGGTCATTTTATTGGGTTGTTTATAATAGGTGCTGGGTCATTTTATTGGGTTGTTTATAATAGATGATGGGTCATTTTATTGGGTTGTTTATAATAGGTGCTGGGTCATTTTATTGGGTTGTTTATAAGGTTCTGGGTAGATTGGGTTGTTTATAATAGGTGCTGGGTCATTTTATTGGGTTGTTTATAATAGGTGTTGGGTCATTTTATTGGGTTGTTTATAATAGGTGCTGGGTCATTTTATTGGGTTGTTTATAATAGGTGCTGGGTTATTTCTTTCTACCTAACAGCTGGGTTGAGTTCGTCTCCGATGAAACAACCCAGCTGCTTAGTTATATAGAAATACACAGAAACACTCCTTCCAGGAAATAAAGGTTATATACATTGTATTAATTCGTTTTGCGCTGGAAATGCCTTTTGCCTTGCATAACATACATGGATTGTATTTGTTATAATACTGAGTGTAACTTAAAGTACCCTGATTATGGATTTTTGACAATGATCTTTCATGCAGAGTAACAGCTCTAAGTGAATGAAAACATCCATGCAAAGTTTTAAATCTGAAAGTGCACCGTGTATAAAGTTACTGTCTCTCAAAAGAAAGAGTTGATTCTGAATTCATTGAAACGATTCGTTTTTAAAACCAATCCCAAGCCGTTTTTCGTGTTGATGTCAAGAATGAAACATTAGCATATTGCCCGCCTCACTTGTTGGTCTTTTCACGTTGGTCTGAATGAAAATGCAAATTCATTCTTTGCCACTAGATGGCCGCTTTTGGAGCGGTAAAAATAGCTGTTTTCCCGGTAACGCTGTACACAAAGCATCACAAACACTGCTTTATCAGGCTTTACTTGAGATGAGAATGAGACCAATCGACCAATCGTCACACAAAAGGAGGGGTTTGGAAAAATTAATCATTGAGCGAATCGTTTGGAAGTCGTTGAGCACGTAAGGTAAAAATATATTCATATTATAAGACAATGAAAGTGTTTTTTCACCTTGCATGCATGTCAACCTGTTGTTGAGGACAACCAAAACCAAAATATGAATCTTTCATAACCCATAATAGGGGCACTTTAAAATGTAGAAATAAGAGAAATCTTGAAAATATTATTAAATATACAAATACATATAGTCTTAAATATGTACAAGGTAACTCATTATTAATAAATCTACGTTTAAACAGCTTTATTGTTTGATAAATATCAATATGATATCTGAAGAGACTCACGTGTGTGTCCAGCAGTGTTGTGAGCAGCAGCAGGACTGAGGGGTTTGGTGTCATGATGATCTGAAGGTGGCGCTAGAGAGCATCTGTGTCTGCAGCACAAACACAAACACTTGGATCAGTGACATCAGTGTGAGACGTTCATGAGAACATGCTTGTTTACTCAGGGAGAGGATGTAAGCCCAGCGGTCAAAGCCCTGC
>CM049864.1:1125204-1142704 GCA_027474115.1 Schizopygopsis malacanthus | reverse complement strand
AGATGATCACAGCGGTCACCAGATCCAGTCCGTATCCAGATCAGATGATCACTGCTGTCACCAGATCCAGTCCGTATCCAGATCAGATGATCACTGCTGTCACCAGATCCAGTCCGTATCCAGATCAGATGATCACTGCAGTCACCAGATCCTTATCCAGATCAGATGATCACAGCGGTCACCAGATCCAGTCCGTATCCAGATCAGATGATCACCGCAGTCACCAGATCCAGTCCTTATCCAGACCAGATGGTCACCAGATCCAGTCCGTATCCAGATCAGATGATCACAGCAGTCACCAGATCCAGTCCGTATCCAGATCAGATGATCACTGCAGTCACCAGATCCAGTCCGTATCCAGATCAGATGATCACAGCAGTCACCAGATCCAGTCCGTATCCAGATCAGATGATCACAGCAGTCACCAGATCCAGTCCGTATCCAGATCAGATGATCACTGCAGTCACCAGATCCAGTCCGTATCCAGATCAGATGATCACAGCAGTCACCAGATCCAGTCCGTATCCAGATCAGATGATCACTGCAGTCACCAGATCCAGTCCGTATCCAGATCAGATGATCACTGCAGTCACCAGATCCAGTCCGTATCCAGATCAGATGATCACTGCAGTCACCAGATCCAGTCCGTATCCAGATCAGATGATCACTGCAGTCACCAGATCCAGTCCGTATCCAGATCAGATGATCACAGCGGTCACCAGATCCAGTCCGTATCCAGATCAGATGATCACCGCAGTCACCAGATCCAGTCCGTATCCAGATCAGATGATCACCGCAGTCACCAGATCCAGTCCGTATCCAGATCAGATGATCACAGCGGTCACCAGATCCAGTCCGTATCCAGATCAGATGATCACTGCCGTCACCAGATCCAGTCCGTATCCGGATCAGATGGTCACTGCAGTCACCAGATCCAGTCCGTATCCAGATCAGATGATCACTGCAGTCACCAGATCCAGTCCTTATCCAGATCAGATGATCACCGCAGTCACCAGATCCAGTCCGTATCCAGATCAGATGATCACCGCAGTCACCAGATCCAAAAAGGTCCGTATCCAGATCAGATGATCACCGCAGTCACCAGATCCAGTCCGTATCCAGATCAGATGATCACCGCAGTCACCAGATCCAGTCCGTATCCAGATCAGATGATCACCGGCAGTCACCAGATCCAGTCCGTATCCAGATCAGATGATCACCGCAGTCACCAGATCCAGTCCGTATCCAGATCAGATGATCACCGCAGTCACCAGATCCAGTCCGTATCCAGATCAGATGATCACTGCAGTCACCAGATCCAGTCCGTATCCAGATCAGATGATCAATGCAGTCACCAGATCCAGTCCGTATCCAGATCAGATGATCACTGCAGTCACCAGATCCAGTCCGTATCCAGATCAGATGATCACTGCAGTCACCAGATCCAGTCCGTATCCAGATCAGATGATCAATGCAGTCACCAGATCCAGTCCGTATCCAGATCAGCTTGGATCACCGCAGTCGACCAGATCCAGTGGTCCTTATCCAGATCAGATGATCACCGCAGTCACCAGATCCAGTCCGTATCCAGATCAGATGATCACCGCAGTCACCAGATCCAGTCCTTATCCAGATCAGATGATCACTGCAGTCACCAGATCCAGTCCTTATCCAGATCAGATGATCACTGCGGTCACCAGATCCAGTCCGTATCCAGATCAGATGATCACAGCAGTCACCAGATCCAGTCCTTATCCAGATCAGATGGTGGATCAGCTTCTAGAGACAACCTCTACAGCCTTAAACGTCAGCAGAGACCAGGACACCTAGATAAGCCCTAGAGACAGATCCCCAGTGAGGACTCGTCACCTAGACGGCCATCTGTGTAACGAATCCGGCCTCTGTGGATCCCCCTGATCGTCACCACAGGTCACCATCACCCGAGTATTGACTTCTCTCTCCGAACTCCATTTCCCATCATCCTGTACCAGGACTCTGATTGCTAGTTCACCTGATGCTCATCTATGGGACTACTTAAGCCACACTCACGTGAACACACACACACACACACACACACTCATCGTGAAGTCTTGTATTGCCGCGGCTGACATCTCTGAGCGTTCTCATCTTTCTCTGTTGGATCATTGTGTTTTGACTCTGGACTGTTTCTCTGTCTGCTAAATGCATAAATGTAAAGCCACACAGTTTCATGTAAAGCTTGCTTTAAACAATTTGCATTTTTAAAAGCGCTACACAAATAAGAGTGACTTGACTTGACACACACATGTATAAAATAACAAATTATTAATAAATTAAACATTATAATTTAACAAAATGTATGTTTCTGTAATACACAAAATGTTTATATGAATTATAAATGTATATTTTGTATATTTATAGATCTAATACTAATTGTATATAGCATTAAATATGTACTATGTAACAAGTTATTATATATTATTTTAATTATTTTCTTCAATAAATAAAATGTAATTTTAAATCTTATTAATCTTTTGTGTTTATTACTAGATTTAATATTAACTATCCTAATTACATGTATCATTCTATATATTACATAACTAGTTTTCTATAATAACTAATATTATATATATATATATACACACACACAAAATATGTATTTAACAAAATGTATATTTTAAATAAAAATGTATTTTAAATTAAAACTGTAATATAACAACAAATTATTACATACGATTATTAATTATTACAGGTTATTATTAATTATTAAAACAAACATTTCTATTTCATAAATAATACATTTTTATTATATTTAATATAGGAGCAATTTAAATTTACACACACCTCAGTGGGTTAGCAATGGTTTAAAAATAGATTCATCTAAAATATTGACAAAATCTGCATAAAACAACTTCATATCTTTACCTTCATATCTTTACCTTCATATCTTTACCTTCATATCTTTACCTTCATATCTTTACCTTCATATCTTTACCTTCATATCTTTACCTTCATATCTTTACCTTCATATCTTTAACTTCATATCTTTACCTTCATATCTTTACCTTCATATCTTTAACTTCATATCTTTACCTTCATATCTTTACCTTCATATCTTTAACTTCATATCTTTACCTTCATATCTTTACCTTCATATCTTTACCTTCATATCTTTAACTTCATATCTTTACCTTCATATCTTTACCTTCATATCTTTACCTTCATATCTTTAACTAAATACAACATATCATATCTTTATCCTTCATATCTTTATCCTTCATATCTTTACCTTCATATCTTTATCCTTCATATCTTTACCCATATCATCATCTTTACCTTCATATCTTTACCTTCATATCTTTATCCTTCATATCTTTCATATCTTTATCTTTATCCTTCATATCTTTAACTTCATATCTTTAACTTCATATCTTTATATCTTTACCTTCATATCTTTAACTTCATATCTTTAACTTCATATCTTTACCTTCATATCTTTACCTTCATATCTTTAACTTCATATCTTTACCTTCATATCTTTACCTTCATATCTTTACCTTCATATCTTTAACTAAGCTATTGTCTTTCACGAACGAGTCGCTCATAACAACAATCACATCACTGTTTCTCCGGTCTAATAGTGTTTGTGAGTGGATTATTATCAGCAGCTTTCGGTAATAACTGTGGTCAAACTAAACTAGTCAAACGAGCAGAGAGGGGTTAGTTAGCTGGTTACTGTGGGAAGCGTTTGTTTCCTCTCTGCAGCGTCTCGAGGGGAGAAACCAGAGTTTGTGAACATTACACAGTCAGTCTTTCCCATGCGTTTCAGGTCAAAGGTCACATCCACTGGACAAACATCCCAGGGTCTTTACAAACCAGCAGAGGATGATGTTATTTCAGCATCACAGGCATGACACGAACCATACCGCGGTAAAACCACTGTAACACATGATCTCATCACAAACGGGGAGCGATGTGATCAAATACATAAACAATTACTGTATTAAATCGTCATTCAAATTGTGCAAACTAAAGGTGTTTGGAATCACTAGCATGACATTTCTTTTAATATTGAAATATTCAACTTATTTAAATAAAAATAAATCACTGTAACACAGATAATTGCTTTCATAAATGGAACAAAGTCATAAAATACATACATTTTTAATATGAAATTACACAAAATAAATTATAACCCTCTAAATAAACAATTACTTTATTAAATAATATTACAAAATGTGCAAATTAAGTGTTTAGAACATAACTCTAAATAAACAATTACTTTATTAAATAATACTACAAAATGTGCAAATTAAGTGTTTAGAACATAACATATGAATATAGAAATCTATATGTACATAAATAGCACTATTTAAATAAATATATAAATATATTAATTAATTAAATCACTAGTCAATTGCTTTAAAAAATTCAGCAATATAATAAAATACATAACTGTTTAATACAAAATGATATAAAACGGTTATAATAATATTCAAAATAAACAATTATTTAAAAAAATACGCGGAAACTAATGGTTTGGAATTACTAGCATTACATTTTGTTTAATATTTAAATAAATAATATAGTTAAAAAAAATCTACATTTAAAGAAATAAGTAAATAAAACCGCTGTAACATGGCATTATGCTAATTGCTTTTATAAACACAGCAATATAATAAAATGCCCGAATGTTTAATAAAAAAAGTTATTAAATTAATGCTAATATTCAAAATTAACTATTATTTTATTAAATAATATTACAAGATGTGTGAGATAATGGAGTTTGGAATCATTAGCATGATGTTTTTATATTTAAATATAAATATAAAATATATTTCAATAGTAATATTTGAATATTAAATATATTTAAATACTAATATTTGAATATTAAATATATTTAAATAGTAATATTTGAATATTTAATATATTTAAATAGTAATATTTGAATATTAAATATATTTAAATAGTAACATTTGAATATTAAATATATTTAAATAGTAATATTTGAATATTAAATATATTTAAATAAATATTCACCTTTACATTTAGTCATTTTGCAGACGCTTTTATCCAAAGCTTTTAAATATTTAAAATAAAATATTACAATAATGAATTTAATATCTGTGCATTTGTATAGCCTGACGTGTTTGATTGTAGGTCTTAAGAAGTTAAACGCTTCTGGTTCCTCTTAAGAAAGTTATTTCTGTTCCGAGGAGCAACAGGAAGCAGAAAGAGAAGAGAGGCCTGACTTCCTGTGCTGTCTGTGAGTTTCCGTCCCGCTCCGTAACATGAGGACAAAAATAAGCCATTGTTGCACCTGCACAAATGAGACGAAACCGACAAAACACCTCCAAACACCTCAGTGTCTGACGAGGACCGATCGCTCCGAATCCAGAAAACAGGAACATGATGTTGAGGTTTTAGAGCCGAAACAACGCCAAAACCTCATCAAACGCAATCCTGATCATATTACATTCATGCTAATTACACAAATAACTGATAGATTACAAAGCTGAAGAGAAACAGCTGATCACAAGCACATCATCTACTGTGTGTGTGTGTGTGTGTGTGTGTGTGTGTGTGTGTGTGTGTGTGTGTGTGTGTGTGTGTGTGTGTGTGTGTGACGTCCTCTTAGTCAACGTTTATACGCTTTTTTATTTTCCCATTGCTGAGTCCAAAAATAACAGAGTATGACTGGAGGAGAGCCAGGAAACTACAACCAGACCACTACAAAGAGACCAACCACACTCACACACACACACACAGTCCTTCATTACCTGACACATAAAATATTTAAACAATTTCTTCGTAAAACAAACCAGATTTTTACAAATTCAGTACAAAATGTGAGTGCTCTGAGTGGTTGTTAGAGGTTGTCAGGGTGTTCTGGCTGGTAGGATGTTGTCAGGGTGTTCTGAGTGGTTGGTAGGGCGTTGTATGTGGTTGTCAGGGTGTTCTGAGTGGTAGGGCGATGTCAGGGTGTTCTGGTTGGTAGGGTGTTGTAAGGGTATTTTGAGTGGTAGGCCGTTGTTAGGGTGTACTGGTTGGTAGGGTGTTGTTAGGGTGTTTTGAGTGGTAGGCCGTTGTTAGGGTGTACTGGTTGGTAGGGTGTTGTTAGGGTGTTTTGAGTGGTAGGCCGATGTCAGGGTGTTCTGGTTGGTTGGTAGGACATTGTATGTGGTTGTAAGGGTGTTGTCAGGGTGTTTTGAGTGGTTGGTAGGGCGTTGTATGTGGTTGTTAGGGTGTTCTGAGTGGTAGGGCGATGTCAGGGTGTTCTGGTTGGTAGGGTGTTGTAAGGGTATTTTGAGTGGTAGGCCGTTGTTAGGGTGTACTGGTTGGTAGGGTGTTGTAAGGGTATTTTGAGTGGTAGGCCGTTGTTAGGGTGTACTGGTTGGTAGGGTGTTGTAGGGTGTTGTTAGGGTGTTTTGAGTGGTAGGGCGATGTCAGGGTGTTCTGGTTGGTTGGTAGGACATTGTATGTGGTTGTAAGGGTGTTGTCAGGGTGTTTTGAGTGGTTGCTAAGGCATTGTCAGTGTGTTTTGATTGGTAGGGCGTTGTTAGGGTGTTCTGACTGGTAGGGTGTTTTCAGGGTGTTCTGGTTGTTAGGGCATTGTTAGGGTGTTCTGAGTGGTTGCTAGGGCATTGTTAGGGTGTTCTAGATGGTACGGTGTTGTCAGAGTGTTCTGGTTGTTAGGGCATTGTTAGGGTGTTCTGAGTGGTTGCTAGGGCATTGTTAGGGTGTTCTGAGTGGTTGCTAGGGCATTGTTAGGGTGTTCTAGATGGTACGGTGTTGTCAGAGTGTTCTGGTTGTTAAGGCATTGTTAGGGTGTTCTGAGTGGTTGCTAGGGCATTTTTAGGGTGTTCTAGATGGTACGGTGTTGTCAGTGTGTTCTGATTGGTAGGGTGTTGTTAGGGTGTTCTAGATAGTACGGTGTTGTCAGAGTGTTCTGGTTGTTAGGGCATTGCTAGGGTGTTCTGGTTGTTAGGGCATTGTTATGGTGTTCTGTGTGGTTGCTAGGGCATTGTCAGGGTGTTCTGGATGATACGGCATTGTCAGGGTGTTCTGGTTGTTAGGGCATTGTTATGGTGTTCTGTGTGGTTGCTAGGGAATTGTCAGGGTGTTCTAGATGGTACGGTGTTGTCAGGGTGTTCTGGTAGTTATGGAATTGTCAGTGTGTTCTGGTTGTTAGGGCGTTGTCAGTGTGTTCTGGTTGTTAGGGCGTTGTCAGTGTGTTCTGGTTGTTAGGGCGTTGTCAGTGTGTTCTGGTTGTTAGGGCATTGTCAGGGTGTTCTGGTTGTTAGGGCATTGTTAGGGTGTTCTGAGTGGTTGTTAGGGCGTTGTCAGGGTGTTCTGGTTGTTAGGGCATTGTCAGAGTGTTCTGGTTGCTAAGGCATTGTCAGGGTGTTCTGAGTGGTTGTTAGGCCGTTGTCAGGGTGTTCTGAGTGATTGGATCTGTAGTTCTGAGGATATGCCGTTATAGATCTTTTCTAAGGTCTGACTCTGAATCGTAGTGAAATCTCTCCTGGTTCTCCAGAATGGCGTTTGGCTGCAGGACAGTGATCTGTTGAGCCAAACGAGAGACCTTGGCCTGTTACAACTGTGAAAGCTCCCTATATGGAGACCAGCAGCCACACATCTGGAACACTCAAAATACAGCATCTAAACCAGACCAGGTTCTGTTCCAAACCCTAGTGAGCTCCCTTCATGAGCAGCTGCATACTAACTCCAATCAAACCTCATTAGTGACCTCATTAGTAAAACTGATGCGATTAACCTGAACAAATCATTCCAATAGACATCCGAATACACAATAGTCTAACACGCATTAAACTATCAAACAAAAATAAATAATTAATTCATTAAAACAAAAATATTGCATACACCAATAATTTTAATTTTCCTAATTTCTTTGGACCAAATTCTCATCATAATCATAATTCTATCAGACATAAATTAAAATTAGGATTTTTAGAATAGATATTTTTTATATAAACCAGTATTCAATTATAATAAGAATTATTATTTTTCCACTGTAGTTGCTGTGCATTATAGGATTACCTTGCTATGTGAAGGAATATGTAATATTTCCTTTAAATTTGGCCAAAACCATAATCGTAAAAATGCATGTGATGCCTTAAAATGCATCCTATCTAGCTTTGCACACTAGCTTTTGGAGCAGAACCACATTGTTAAGATAAAATGGTATATTCTATTCTTATAACAACTAGAATTAAACCAAGAACACCTTGGCAACCACAAGGGAGTTACATGTCTTCAGACGTCTAGTTTGTTAGATTAAAGCCACAAAGTAAACTCACAAATTGAGTTCAGCTCTCAAACTGGTGTAAAACTAACAGACCCTATTAATACACCAAACAGCTGCCTGGCAGGGCAACATGTCCCAGTAGCACAGGGTGGGCACTGTGCCCTCCGACACTTGGGACGCCTCTTTAGTGCCCTTGAAACATGTACACTACAGAGTGTTCAACACAGCCAGATTGACCACAAAACAATAACAGCCGCATAACAGCAGCATGTCAATAAGCCATTTACATGCGCACATTTCTCGTGTTGACTGTATGTAACTGCATTATGTATGTGTCACGATATTCACTGCATTATGATAGTGTGAAAGAGCCTCCAAATCTGCATTTTTAATATAAGTCCTTTGTTATAAGTACTGACATTAACATTGCAATACCATGATACTGATTGATTACCATATTCAGGATCCTACATGTCCAAAAACCAACCAAAGAAATAAAAGCATATACATATTCAAATAATAATTTAACTCTCTATATGTATATAAGCATGTTATAATAGTAGCCTGATTTTTAACATGCAATGTAAATAACCGCTGAATATAATTCTGCAGAAGCATAATTAACAAATAAACTCATAACGTTATAATCGATATTCAATTCTTTGTTATTACCACCTTTAACACTTTTCAGACATTTTAAAATTATCACTGCATGATATTTAAAGGGTCCTGCCTTAGTAAGTGTTTGCTGAAACTCATCTAAGCATCTAATATGAATGTAAAAACTGTTGAATATGGTTATTAATAACACGTTATCAAACCATTATTAGTTTTTCGACGAGTTAAGCCCTGACAGAGTTCAGACAAGCACTGATTTCACAGTTACTCCGTTTATAAAACAGCACACTGAAAGACTGAAATCGAGAATATAGAAAGAAAAGCACATGATAATAGAGATATAATGAAGTTTCGTACCGTTGCGGTGTGTTTGGTCGTCACGAGCGTCTGAAGCTCTGCAGCTCTCGTGCGCGTCTGCTCTCCACCCCTGACTCACAGAAATTAATCATCTGTCCTAATTATATCACATTGACATAATTAGCAGTATCAGCTATTGCATTTATTACAACGAGTTGTTTGAAACTAATTAAAGGAGTATTTAAGTGTGGCTGCAGTAGCGCGTGATGTTAGTGCAGGAGCGCCACCTGCTGTTGACACGTGGCTATTAGTGGTGATGTCACTCAAAATCAGTATTATTAAAAACAACCAATAATATCCACAGGGTCACGTTTTTAAGGCAAAAACACTGTTTTCATGCACCTGTCAGTTTAGTATTTTTCCAGTAGGGGGAAGTCAGCTAAAATGGGCCAGATACGGTTGTAGCATCATATCTCTTTATATTTTTTTACAGAAAATCACAATAACTGATCTTGCATTGTTGCTTCTACACTTTTTGACATTAATTAGTATTGGTCTGAGTTTTTTAAGGCGGGCAGGGCAGAGTGTTACATGAAGCTCGTCAGAGAAACATAAGGTAATTGAGCCTGACAGAAAATGTCATTTATCACTAATAAGGGTCATAAAGCAATTATAATAAAGCTTACCAATGAAGGAAAGTTTTATGAACAATGTTTTGACATGCTCTTTCAAATAAAAGTTGAATTTATAATAGAAAATTAGATTTTTGTGAAAAGGGTAATTTTAGGTAGAAATGGCTGGTTAAGCTAAAATGGGCTGCACACACACACACACGCGCACGCACACACACACACACACACACACACACACACACACACGCGCACGCACACACACACACACACACACACACACGCACGCGCACGCACACACACACACACACACACACACACACACACGCGCGCACGCACACACACACACACACACACACACACACACACACACACACTTTTAGACAGATATTAAGGGTGAAAATATGTTTATAGTACTATATGTATCATAAAAAATATTAACAGTCTTCATAATAAATACGAGCATACACACATACATGCACATAAAAGCCACCAATGCACAGAAACACACACCTATACAACATGATCGGTTCATTTTTAATTGCATTGTTTAATTAAATATTCATTCTATGTTCTATTTTCAACTTTCTGTTTAATGAAATACATTTCTGGTGTTGCTTTGGCACACTAAAGACAATAGTGTTAAATTACTGTTAAAAATAAAATGATTTAAGCTGAAATGACCTGTTGTTCTCTTTTATATTGGCCCATTTTACCTGAATGTTGTGCCATGGCTCAAGAAGGTACCTGCTGATACTCTAACTCTCATCATTTTCACATTTAAAAAATAAAAATATATTTAAGAGACCCATGCTAATTAATAAGACTATCATTAGATCTCATGCATAGCTTATTTGATGTATTATACTGTAAGTAATTTATCAAAACGTGGCCTATTTTAGCTGACTTCACCCTATTTTTTCAGACAAATGGAAAGAAAACATCCCAAATACACCTTTATGTTTTTATACCACTTTATCTATTTTTATTACAATACATATCTGTGTTCTCAAAATGAGATTTTTCTCCTTCAGCAGCACTTATACACCAAACTTTACAGTTTTATTACTATCTATATTCTGAGGTTTTTACAGAAGGGTTTGTTCATTTAGGCTATACTTTGCCTGGTCACATGAACGTGTTTTAGTAATGTATAGTAAATACATATAATAGTGTTTCTGAACCGTACTGTAGTTAAGTGTATTATACTGTATATATTATAGTATCCACAACACTTTGTTAATGAATGCTACAGCATACTGTATAGTGAACTGATAAACTGTTATAAATACTGTCGTATACCTTAGTTTTATTACAGTAAACTATAGTGTATTGAAGTATAATATACCCTAAAGTTGTAGAAAACGTAGTACAGTATTGTGTAAATGAATTTGTTTATATAACTATAGTTGTCGTTATATTACCACAGAAACTATAGAATTATCACAACAAATTAATTCAAGTACTTTATTATAGTATGGTTCAAAAACACTATATTGACTATAAATTACTATAGAATTGTACATTTTAATGCAAACACATATTTTGTTTTCTGGTGTGATTTTTTCTGGAGTGATAAAAAGAGATGTCCAAAATATATCCCTCTGTAAAAACCTTTGAGTCTAATGTGTCAACAAAATTAAACGAGAATTTAGACCCTGGTTTCATCCAATGTTGAGATTTTTGTTCTAGAAATGTATGCAAATTAGCACATATTTAATGACATAACACCTCATTTGCATATTTCAACATAGCATTTCAGAAAACATTTAACACACATTTTTTTATACTTCTTAATGTAATCAATCAACTGTGTTGATATCTATTAGTTAATGTTTTTACCTTATGCAATGTCTCGCATTAAAGAGACACTAAGAACACTGCAGGGGTCTGTACAGCTAAAACATGATAAAACAGTAAGCATTTAGTGATGAATTTGAGTCGAAACAAAAATCTGGCTCTAAAATCTCTCTTGTCTTTATTTAAATTTGACTAGATGGAAACGATCCAAAGTTATGTTAATCCAAAAGCAGTCAAAACTGTAATTTATCTCTATATTCATCCTATGCGTCCTCTTAAGGTGTTTTTTTCGCTTTGTTTTTTTTTTTGTTAACCTGGCAACACGAAAATTAACCATGGTTTTACTACTACTACTACTACTACTGCTACTACTACTAACCCTACAAAAAAAGAAAAAGAGAGAGAAAACGTCTCAGGTTACGTATGTAACCATGGTTCCCCGAGTGGGGAACGAGACACTGCGTCCCCTAGGGGTCGCTACGGGGAACGCCTCCAGCGTGACTCGTGTCTGAAGATACATATGTAAAAACACCACCTGTTGGCCGGCGACAGCCCATGACGTCACTACCGGCGTGTCACAATATAAGTGCCGCCGGGAGCATACATCATCAGCTTCTTCGTCTGAAGCTTGCGTCCGAAGCATGGCCCAAAGCCTAGGGGACGCAGTGTCTCGTTCCCCACTCGGGGAACCATGGTTGCATACGTAACCTGAGACGTTCCCCTTCATGGGAACTCGAACTGCGTCCCCTAGGGGTCGCTACGGGGAACGCTATACCCACGCCGCCATGCTGAGGGGAGTGCAAGCCAATTTCGCAAAAAAGGCGAGCACTAAGCCAACTCTACCAGGCTAAGGGAGTTGCCCCCGGGACGGTTGATGGCTGTCAGTGACATTATCCCCTACGGCCAGAAGCCTGAGCTACATACCCTAAAATCCTTACCTGCTGGGTGCCGGAACTACCGGACCCAGGGTAGAGCTCAAAGGTCTGGAATCAGAACGATTCTTTTAAGGGAATATGGCCAAGCACCTAGTGGTAATAACTAGGTCCTGGCCGGTCACTCAGAAGCTACCGCTTGCTCTGCACAAGCTTGCTGAGGGACTGTCTCAACAGACCCTTTGGTAGCGACACCCTTTTTTGGAACCCAACCCATATGGGACAAAAGGAGCGGGGCCCAAGGCACAAGCCGGGGCTTTAACCAGCTCAGAAGAGGGCACGAAGCTGTGCGCGTAACCCTACCCTTACGGGATTTTTAGAAAGAACGCAGAATCTTTGACGTGCGAACTTACCACTTGAGTGGATTTTAAAAAGTGCCCAAAGCCTAGCGTGCGCACTTACCATAACATGGATTTTTTGAAAGAACGCAAAAACACTTGATGTGCGATCTTACCACTGAGTGGATTTTTCAGAAGTGCCCAAAGATCTTAGCGTGTGCACTTATCTAGATGGGTAACGTTCTATGGCTCCGGGGCGGAGAACTATTCACCCTTCAGAGTAAGGGGGAACTCAGACGCTCAGAAGGGAGCGGCATGCTCATAAACGACCCTCTATGGTGAGGGGAGAAATGCTAGCTCTACCGACAGCGAGCTCTGGGGAGCGGAGAAAACACCCCTCGAAATGAGAGGGAACTCAGACGCTCAGACAGGAGCGGCACGCTCATAGGTGACCCTCGTTGGTGAGGGGAGCCGTGCTAGCTCTACCAATGAGGAGCTCTAAGAGCGGAGGACTCATCCCTTAACGTGAGGGGACTCAGACGCCCAGAAGGGAGCGGCATGCTCATAAGTGACCCTCTATGGTGAGGGGAGCCATGCTAGCTCGACCAACACGGAGAGCGACCTATCACAGAGCTCTGGAGAGCGGAGAACTCATTCGTCAGAATGAGAGGGGAACTCAGATGCTCAGAAGGGAGCGGCCTGCTCATAGATGACCCTCTAAATGAGGGGAGCAGAGCTAGCTCGACCAGCACGAGCTCTGGAGGGCGGAGAACTCATTCCTCAGAATGAGAGGAAACTCAGACGCTCAGACGGGAGCGGTATGCTCATAGGTGACCCTCTAGGTGAGGGGAGCAAAGTTAGCTCTACCGACAGCAAGCTCTGGAGGGCGGAACACTCATTCCCCAAAATGAGAGGGAACTCAGACGCCCATAGGGGAGCGGTATGCTCATAAGTGACCCTCTGTGTGAGGGGAGCAGTGCTAGCTCTACCCATAAGGAGCTCTGGAGAGCGGAGAAACCATTCCTCACGCCTAGAAGGGAGCGGCATGCTCTAAAAATGACCCTCAGTAGTGAGGGGAGCAATGCTAGCTCGACCAACAAGGAGAGCGACCGATCACAGAGCTCTGGGGAGCGGATAAACTCAGACACTCAGAATGAGAGGGAACTCAGACGCTCAGAAGGGAGCAGCATGCTCATAAATGACCCTCTAGGAGAGGGGAGCAACGCTAGCTCTTACCGACAGCGAGCTCTGGAGAGCGGAGGACTCCTTCCTCAGATGAGAGGAAACTTAGATGTTCTGAAGGGAGCGGCATGCTCATAATAACCCTCTAAGGTGAGGGGAGCAAGGCTAGCTCGACCAACAGGAGAGCGACCAATCGCAGAGCTCTGGGGAGCGGAGAACACATTCTTCAGAATAAGAGGAGAACTCAAACGCTCAGAAGGGAGCGGCACGCTCATAGGTGACCCTCTAGTTGAGGGGAGCAATGCTAGCTCGACCAACAACGAGCTCTGGCGAGTGGAGACTTAGACGCTCCGAAGGGAGCGGCATGCTCATAGGTGACCCTCTATGGTGAGGGGAGCGATGCTAGCTCAACCCACAGGGAGCGCTACTAGCTTGGATCTGGTATCGACGAGTGATGTAATCACTGCGATAGCCGATAGCCTTTAGAAATGGATCATACTCATCCATTGGTTATAGGGGAATTAGAGAGGATCAAGAGGGCAGATGCCCCCTAAGGGAAAGGAGTAGATGTCTTACTCTGGTCCGGACGAAAGTGTCATATAGGACGCTTCATCCGGAGCACCTCCCTCAGGTTTTGCCTCTCTCTGACCCATGCCTCTCTTTAACCCTAACCCTACCGCAGCGGGGGGGGAGGGGCATGAGTCGCGAGACTAGCCTTCTGAGCCCATCTCTGATCCCCAGACCGAGATGGGCTAGGACCCCTGGTTGTTCGGGCTCATACCTGGACTTTACAGAAAGCCTTATCCAGGTCTTTCAGCAGATCAATCTGGTACGCCTGAAGCACCGCCATAGTGTGCAACGAAGCGACAATCTGACCTGCTGCTGCATATGCCCTGCCATTTAAGCAAGATTCAGGGGCTTAGATGGCAAGGAGGGAGCCTTGAGAGAGGATGTCTCGCCCACAGCGAGATAAGCTGGCTATCATCTCTTGCACAGGGGGCATCCCCTCATAGCCATTTTCACGCACCTCAATGTCAGCATAACTAGTATGCTGAAACCTATGAATACGAGAAAAAATAGCTTTTTTCCACTCCTTCTCAACCTCCACATCGAGATTTATGAAGAAAGGAAGGCTCGCTTGAGCTGGGGATTTACGGCCAGAAAGATTTATTTTTATGATCCATAACCTCCAAAACTCATTCATATGCAGTGCAGGAGGATTGAGAGGGTTCAGTCTCAACTTCCTCACCCTCAAACATCTCCTGCTCTTCCTGGGCATAACCCAGCAGAGCACTAACCGCTGAATCTGATGATGTCAGAAAGATCGCATCATCACAATCCAGCAGCTCACTCTCGTTCTCGGCCGACGCACGCGAAAAGGGGCGGTCCTTCTCTAACTCATCGGCCATATCCAACTGCGAACCCCGCGATTTCAATCGCCTCCGTGCCTCGGCAGCGGTGGGTACCGAATCGCGGGAAGCAGGCGGCTGCCCCTCTTTCCTCGAAAAGAGGGACAGACGAGAACGGAGCTTTCTCACAGTGCACGCAGATTGCCCCCTCAAAGACATCGCGTGCGTGCTCTTCGCCCAAACAAAAGACGCAACGATCGTGTGTGTCATCGGGTGTCAAATAACAAGGACACGGATCCACGCACAATCTCAAACGCCTTGCTAGTGCTCGCCATGATAAATAAAGGAAAACTGTATTCCTACCAGAATGCACGTTTCTTCAAACAGACCAGTCAGTGAAGACGAAAAAGCTGATGATGTATGCTCCCGGCGGCACTTATATTGTGACACGCCGGTAGTGACGTCATGGGCTGTCGCCGGCCAACAGGTGGTGTTTTTACATATGTATCTTCAGACACGAGTCACGCTGGAGGCGTTCCCCGTAGCGACCCCTAGGGGACGCAGTTCGAGTTCCCATGAAGGGGAAACATAGTTAGGCTACATGGCAACCAAATATTAACCGTGGTGCTTCAGTGGTGCTTCAGTGGTGCTTCAGTGGTGCTTCAGTGGTTCTTCAGTGGTGCTTCAGTGGTGCTTCAGTGGTGTTTCAGTGGTTCTTCAGTGGTGCTTCAGTGGTGCTTCAGTGGTTCTTCAGTGGTGCTTCAGTGGTGCTTCAGTGGTGCTTCAGTGGTGCTTCAGTGGTGCTTCAGTGGTGCTTCAGTGGTGTTTCAGTGGTGCTTCAGTGGGGCTTCAGTGGTGCTTCAGTGGTTCTTCAGTGGTGCTTCAGTGGTGCTTCAGTGGTGCTTCAGTGGTGTTTCAGTGGTTCTTCAGTGGTGCTTCAGTGGTGCTTCAGTGGTGCTTCAGTGGTTCTTCAGTGGTGCTTCAGTGGTGCTTCAGTGGTGCTTCAGTGGTGCTTCAGTGGTGCTTCAGTGGTGTTTCAGTGGTGTTTCAGTGGTGCTTCAGTGGTGCTTCAGTGGTGCTTCAGTGGTGCTTCAGTGGTTCTTCAGTGGTGCTTCAGTGGTGCTTCAGTGGTTCTTCAGTGGTGCTTCAGTGGTGCTTCAGTGGTGCTTCAGTGGTGCTTCAGTGGTGCTTCAGTGGTTCTTCAGTCGTTCTTCGGTGGTGCTTCGGTGGTTCTTCGGTGGTGCTTCGGTGGTTCTTCGGTGGTGCTTCAGTGGTTCTTCAGTGGTGCTTTAGTGGTTCTTCAGTGGTTCTTCAGTGGTGCTTCAGTGGTGCTTCAGTGGTGCTTCAGTGGTGCTTCAGTGGTTCTTCAGTGGTGCTTCAGTGGTTCTTCAGTGGTGCTTTAGTGGTTCTTCAGTGGTGCTTCAGTGGTGCTTCAGTGGTGCTTCAGTGGTGCTTCAGTGGTTCTTCAGTGGTTCTTCAGTGGTGCTTCAGTGGTGCTTTAGTGGTTCTTCAATGGTTCTTCAGTGGTGCTTCAGTGGTGCTTCAGTGGTTCTTCAGTGGTTCTTCAGTGGTGCTTCAGTGGTTCTTCAGTGGTGCTTCAGTGGTTCTTCAGTGGTGCTAGTGGTTCTTTAGTGGTGCTTTAGTGGTTCTTCAGTGGTTCTTCAGTGGTGCTTCAGTGGTGCTTCAGTGGTGCTTCAGTGGTTCTTCAGTGGTTCTTCAGTGGTGCTTCAGTGGTGCTTCAGTGGTTCTTCAGTGGTGTTTCAGTGGTTCTTCAGTGGTTCGTCAGTGGTGCTTCAGCACCGGCAGCATAAACTGAACCTAGTCGTTTGGGGACCCTACGCAAAACATACTGTGTCAGAGATTGAATGATATGAAGCACACACACACGTTGTTCTGTAAAGCCACCCAAGTTTTCAAACGTTTAACACACTTCAGACTTAATGAATATCAATCTATAATATCTGTGAATTTCCTCTGGCAGTAAACATCCTCAATATCTCTGTGAGCGCGGAGGGACTGGAGTTTATTTGGAAAATCTTTATTGGTTTGTGACTTCAGAGCGTTTGGTGTTGTTTTATTCTGTTCCTCTCAGACTTCAGATCAAAGCTGCTTTATGAGACCATTTCACATTTATTCACATGGTTAGAGATATTAACACAAACAGCTA
>CM049864.1:1117704-1120204 GCA_027474115.1 Schizopygopsis malacanthus | reverse complement strand
ATGAAAAATTATAAAAAATATATAAGCAATTTTTTCAAAATGAATAAAAATGACAATAACATGCAGCAAAATGACTAAAACTTAAGCTCAAAATTTTAACTAAAACTGTATATACACATATATACACACATTAAATAATTAAAAACGACAAAAGCATGCAACAAAATTACTAAAACAAACAAAATGTTATTAAACATGATATATACATATAAAAAGGAAGCATTACAAAAACATGCAGTAAAATCACTGAAACGTTAACTAAAAGTACAACGATTATTAAAAACGATACAAATGAAAATAAATAAATCAATTGAAAATATGAACAAAAGCTATAATAGCGTCTCAATGATACTGATCTGAGAGTACTGTGATGAGAAAGTCTGCATATAGTCTGGTTGAGATATAACTGAGTAGATGCAGAGACGGAGGATCTCGTGTTAAAGTCAATGCTGCCGCCGCTGAGTTCAAAGTGCATCGTTCGTTTGATGTGATTCGGCTCGACTGATGTGAACAGTGTGTTTGTGGCTTCCAGAGAAGCGTGCTGTATTTGACATGTGTGACCAGCTGTTATAGTATCAGCTACCGCTGCTCAAATATTAGGCCATGTAAAGATATGGAGCAAGTGCACCAAATGTCTGTTTTGCATTTTATAAGACATTAAAATATGACATTTATCTTAAAAAACATTCCATTTGAGCATTTTGCCACCATTACAGGAATGTTACGTTTGAATGTTCTCCGAATGTTCTAAAAACAAATGTAACATTTCAAAAAACGTCCGTCTTGACATTCTGAGAACATTCAAATGATTAGAACAATATTTAAAGCTTTCGGCGGGAAAAACACATCCATGAATTTTGAATTTTTGTGTCCATGAATAAGAACATTATTAAAGACCCAGTTATGACAAATATGATCTAAGATGTTTCCATTGAGTTATAAAACTGTTATTTCTGAATGTTCCCTTAACATTCACTTAACCTTTGAACTTTTTTTAGTTCAGAGAACATTAAAAAATAACATTTTATAACTTAATGGGAATGATATCAAATCGTGCTTGGAACATATTTTTGTTAGCCGGGAATCTGGTCTTTATTATTGTTCTTAAAAGATGTATATGTCATTGATGGAATTGTATTTCTATAATGTTTTTGTTGGATGTTCCTTAGTTTTTTTAAATGATACTAGTTTCAAAATGTTCATAAAACATTCAAAAGTAACATTTCCATAACGTTTGCATTATTATACAATGGAACGGTTCTTTAATGCTTGCCTTGTAAAAAAACTGGAAAGAACGGGAATAAGGTTTTCTGTGTCTTAATGGGAACGTTAACTAAACGATTTTAATTTGAAGCTCTTTTAAACACATCATGCATTATATACGCAGACAAATCTTCCCTTTTACGATTGCATTTTTCTCTACGCAAACATCTGTGTATTTATTGTATTTTTTGCATATCAGATGAATGTTATCATGTCTATCACTGCAAAAAATAATTTTCTTCCTTGGTATTTTTGTCTTGTTTTGTAGTATAAATGTCTACAAATGCTGGAATTATGATGCATTTACTTGACATGTAAAAATTCTTAAGATATTAAGTATGTCTTGTTTTCTGAAGTTATCCAACTTTGGTTCGTTTTGCTTAAAACAAGTAAAAATATGGTTGAATTAACATTATTTTTCTTACCCCATTGGCAGATATTGGTGTTTGTTTTAAGCAAAAACTAACCAAATTTGGATAATATTTTCAGTCATTTTACGTGTCAAGTAAATGCATAGATATTTATACCAGAAAACAAGACAAAAGACATGTTTTTCAGTGAAGGGGTTGATTATGTTCTTAGACGAGTGTGAATCAATCACTCGTTTTAATGAAGTTTAAAGTCTCGCCCCATTGACGTCCAGTGTAACTATGACTCTAAATGTGATTTTTGACTGAGACGCCGCCCATAACGTCACATTGTATCGAACCCAGAACAGTTTCTCTTTGTTTGTATCTAGTAGAGACACTTTCCACCGAACTCTTCACAATAGGAGTCTTTGATCCACAATGCGGCCCCCCAAAATCCTGCTAATGGCCGCCGTATCCTGTGTGCTGATTGGTGGAGGAAGCTGTCAATCAAACTCATCCGATGGCTTCCAGCTCTCCGCTGACCCCAGCTCAGGCCACCGGTCTCCGACGCCACCCTCGGGGTCAAACAGTGTGACCTCTGACCCCAGAGCTGTCGGGTCGGTTGGCGTCCGGCCGCTGTCGCTGCCCCCGGCGTGTCTGAGGAGGACGTACATCGAGGGCTTGTTCAAATACGTCAACACCGTCCTGTCCTGCCTCATCTTCGTGGTGGGGATGGTGGGTAACGCCACGCTGCTGAGGATCATCTACCTCAACAAGACCATGAGGAACGGCCCAAACGCTCTGATCGCCAGCCTGGCGCTGGGAGACCTCATCTACATCGCCATCGACATACCCATCAACGTCTATAAGGTAACCAGCCAATCAGA
>CM049864.1:1082704-1107704 GCA_027474115.1 Schizopygopsis malacanthus | reverse complement strand
GGAATCTGAGGGAGCAAAAAAATCTAAATATTGAGAAAATCATCTTTACAGTTGTTTAAATGAAGTTCTTAGCAATGCATATTACTAATCAACAATTAAGTGTTGATATATTTACAGTAGGAAATGTACTAAATATCTTCATGGAACATGATCTTAATATCATAATGATTTTTGGCATAAAAGAAAAATGTATAATTTTGACCCATACAATGTATTGTTGGCTATTGATACAAATATGACTGCTTTTGTGCTCCAGGGTCACATATGATTTTAACCTGATCCCAAATCAGTTTTATAACGTAGACACTGTAAACGACACAGTCTATTTGCCTCTCAAAAAACATGCCTAAAAATAACAAAATTATACAGAAACATCGTATGTGATGGTATTTTATTTTATTGTATATAATATTGAATATATTACACTTTCAGTTGGTTTGTAAACCGCATTTTATGCATGTTTGGAGTGACTTTTAGTTGCATTTACACCGTGTTCATCGCCAGCGTGCTATGTTTCGAGCGATTCGGATACATCAACAGTGTTCCTGTGGCTCAGTGGTAGAGCATTGTGTTAACAGCGCAAAAGGTTGTGGATTCGATTCCCAGGGAACACACACATACTGATAATAAATGTATAGTCTGAATGCTTTGGATAAAAGCGTCTGATAAATGTAAATGTATTAGCCCCTTGTTAAGCGGGCTCAGTCTTCCCGCCGCTTTCTTTCATTGTTTACGTTTAAGTGCGTCACGAAAAACAACCGCGGCAACGTGACGCAGAGATTATTTACATGAGATTTTTCACCTAGTGTTTCTCAACTCGATGACTCGACCGCTCGATGCAAGCCGTACAAAGTGAAGTAAATGATTAGAAACTGTAGAATTAAGTAATCACACATCCAGCTGTAAATGTACGTAACATTTTCATAATGGTGGCACATCTATAACACAGCCATGTTGTTTAAATTAGTCTGAAACCGCTGTGAGAAGACTTTACAATGAAATCTAATTTGTGTTTAATGTTGTAAATAAAGATTTGATGTGTGTTTATTAAAGTCAGAGTGTGTGGTCTGTTGGTTATGAATCTGTTCACTTCAGAGACAGGATTATGGTTTATTTCCACAGAATTGATTTTCCATAAGCGGGGAAAGTATTTACGAGGGTCATTAAACAACTGCCACGAGTTTCCTGGGGTGTTCTCAGTGGTTCCTAGACAGTTGCTAGATATCAATATACTGTCCTAAGTCAATTTGTCTCCAGCTTTTGTGATCTCATGATCGTGGAACACAACGCAACATTTTTTTTGCCATGATTTGTCATTTAAGGTATGAGCGGTTTGTGTGCTCTGCAGGCCGTACGGTGTTCGGTCGTCCCCGTAAGTTGTTCTTCGGCTCTGAAGTGGATGTCGTTCAGGGTGAACACACCGGTCTCCTCGCTGGGACGTCCCACGAGCACCACTCAGTCCCTGCCTCCCCGCAGGGGCTGGGCTACACAGACACTCCCCACTCAGTCTCCGCCTCCCCGCAGGGGCTGGGCTACACGGACACGCCCCACTCAGTCCCCGCCTCCCCGCAGGGGCTGGGCTACACAGACACTCCCCACTCAGTCCCCGCCTCCCCGCAGGGGCTGGGCTACACAGACACTCCCCACTCAGTCTCCGCCTCCCCGCAGGGGCTGGGCTACACGGACACGCCCCACTCAGTCCCCGCCTCCCCGCAGGGGCTGGGCTACACGGACACGCCCCACTCAGTCTCCGCCTCCCCGCAGGGGCTGGGCTACACGGACACGCCCCACTCAGTCCCCGCCTCCCCGCAGGGGCTGGGCTACACGGACACGCCCCACTCAGTCTCCGCCTCCCCACAGGGGCTGGGCTACACGAACACGCCCCACTCAGTCCCCGCCTCCCCGCAGGGGCTGGGCTACACGAACACGCCCCACTCAGTCTCCGCCTCCCGCAGGGGCTGGGCTACACGGACACGCCCCACTTAGTCCCGCCTCCCCGCAGGGGCTGGGCTACACGGACACGCCACACTCAGTCTCCGCCTCCCTGCAGGGGCTGGGCTACATGAACACGCCCCACTCAGTCCCCGCCTCCCCACAGGGGCTGGGCTACACGGACACGCCCCACTCAGTCTCCGCCTCCCCACAGGGGCTGGGCTACACGAACACGCCCCACTCAGTCCCCGCCTCCCCGCAGGGGCTGGGCTACACGAACACGCCCCACTCAGTCTCCGCCTCCCCGCAGGGGCTGGGCTACACGGACACGCCCCACTTAGTCCCCGCCTCCCCGCAGGGGCTGGGCTACACGGACACGCCACACTCAGTCTCCGCCTCCCTGCAGGGGCTGGGCTACACGAACACGCCCCACTCAGTCCCCGCCTCCCCGCAGGGGCTGGGCTACACGCCCCACTCAGTCTCCGCCTCCCCGCAGGGGCAGGGCTACACGAACACGCCCCACTCAGTCCCCGCCTCCCCGCAGGGGCTGGGCTACACGAACACGCCCCACTCAGTCCCCGCCTCCCCGCAGGGGCTGGGCTACACGAACACGCCCCACTCAGTCCCCGCCTCCCCGCAGGGGCTGGGCTACACGCCCCACTCATTCTCCGCCTCCCCACAGGGGCTGGGCTACACGAACACGCCCCGCCTCCGACTCTGGGCCTGCGGCGGCCAATCAAAGCACAGGAACAGAGTCCTAGCAAACTGTGTGGTGAGGCTATGGGATAATAAATATGCTCAGACGTACAGTGAAGACCTGTCACATCTGGATAATGAAAACAGAAATTATTCAAAATAATCTCCATTTCAGTCTCCATGAAAGCTTTCCCTGAATTGAAGTAAAACAGTATTTTATTCAGCGAAGCTACTGGAACCAGTGTTAGAGTAGTATTATTTACAATGTTCAATAATATTTAGAATTAGCTTTCATTTTGAAATGCGTTGTTTTCTTTTTCATTTTTTGTAATATTCAGAAATATGATTTTCAGTAGATATTTTAATATCGCGGTTTATTTTTAAATTATTTTTAATTTCAATTTTAGATTTTTATTTCCAGTTAGTAATTTTAGAGCTTTAACTTATTTCAATTAGTTGACGAAGCAACATGTCTAATTTTATTATTTGTATTTTATTTTATCCAAGCTTTATTTTAACAAGTGTTCCTAATAGTTGTAGTTTTTGATAATAACCCTGACTGAAACCCTGTATTTGTTCTGATTTTTATATTATCATTTATTATTTTATTCTTCATTTGTCATCTCTCTATCTCTCTCTTATATATATATATATATATATATATATATATATATATATATAAATATAGAATATTATATATACATAAACATAAATAACACACACACACACACACACACACACACACAACATATATATATATATATGTACATATAAATATATAATATACATATAAACATAAATACACACACACACACACACACGTACATATAAATATATAATATACATATAAACATAAATACACACACACACATATATATATATATATTAGAGGTGGGCATAGATTAATTTTTTTAATCTAGATTAATCTAGATTAAAATGGCTCATTTGAATTCTGCCGAAGGCATTCAGAATATGTGTGCTACCCAAATAATGACTAAAAGTAAGTCTTTGAGAACGGGTTTCTCAAGCCAGGTGGCGCATTAGACCAGGGGCGCATCTCCTGTTTCCAAAATGCATCACAAACTTTAATCTCTTCCCGTCCCAATCCCACGAAAAAACTGGAGGAAAATCCCGTTCCACTCCCGGAAGAATGACTCCCATTCCTCCCCACTCCGTGTTGTTGTTTTTTTGTTTTTTTTTGCCGATAACTGTCAATTACAGTAAAAATATAGTACAGATCACAGCGTGCCCACCTTATTAGTTGAATAAAAACCCAAAATGTCGTTTTTTGTTATTATATTGAACTGAAAGCCATCTTATGCACAGTGTTGCACAGATTCAATTTCATGTAAATCATCCATGCTAACACACACGTCTTCTATTATTTTTTTTTAGACATTTCACTCTCTATAGATATATTTTTCTATGTACTGTATTTTTTGATATATTCGAGTTTCGAAGTTTCTCGCTCAAGTTCACATGAGACCTAAAGCGCATCCGGTTTGCTTAAAAGCGCAACGTTTCGTTGTTATTCTGAGTGCACACAAATAAACGTAGAGTCTTTACAGATTCGAAAGATGTATTAGGCTACTTTTATCTGTATGACCAAAAATGACGGAGATTTTAAGAGCAAGTGAGCGCACCGGAGCCTGTCCTGCAGCAAACGCGCTTCCACACAAACACTTCAATAGCGCACATTTCTCTAGGTTAACATCATATTGAGCGGCCATGTAAAGTTGCTACTACATACATCTTTCAGATGAAAAGCCATATTTGAGGTTGATGAATGATGTCCTGCCCGATTGTATTACCACATAGACCAGCCGTTAACAATCTGTCCATCACGGACTGCGAGCCTCTAGTTCGAAGACTCGTTCTCGCCCCCTACAGTGCAATTCGGCTAGGTATACATCCGCGCTAAAATATCAGGGTGAAAGTCATCATAGCTTGCGTAGTATAGACCCAGCTCCCAACCCAACTTTGAGAATAGATTAACGGCGATATTTTTTTTATCGCCGATAAGAGTCTCACGTTAACGCAGCACGTTAACGCCGATAACGGCCCACCACTAATATATATATATATATATACATATGTAACCCCTCTCGTTCGTGCGTTCTTTTATATTTATAATGATCACGCGAGAACAGTTTTGCTGAGCACATTCACTTTACTGTAACTGGACATCTGGAAAAGACATGGAGAGCACAAAATAGACAATAAATTCTGCTAGTCCGGTCACAAAACATCCTTATCAACAGCTCGAGTGAACTGAGCTCTTATGTCAATAAACTCTTTTTAGTTACATATGATTATGACTCAGTCTCTTTTTTCTTTTATAAACAGAGAACACAAAATTGCATGAAAAAGAAAATGTAATACATCATACCTGGAAAAGACATGGAGAGCACAAAATAGACAATAAATTCTGCTAGTCCGGTCACAAAACTGTCAAAAAATAATACACAAACCAAATGAATATAGGAAATGAAAAGCAGACGCCATTAGCACGTGGTGTGCACAACCACCTGTTAGACGCTACAAACTGCTTTATTTACCCCTCTGCATACAATAATACAGAGTAAAGTTATCTCAAACACATTTCTAGACATATACAATTGACTTGAGAAAAATATTTTATGACATTTTTTTAATCGATTGACCAGAGACATTTTCACCTACCATCCTTATCAACAGCTCGAGTGAACTGAGATGGCGGCTGACACTTCTTGCCTTTAGGTGCCTCCCCTTTTTCCCAAGATGCATTATTTAAATAAACAATGAACATAAAATAACATTTGTTTTAGTAGAACAAACATTTTAACCAAAACAAGCATTTTGACACCATTCACACTAAATTTCTTGTTTCTTTTCTTTTTTTGTCCTGTTACATTCTCCCCTACTGAATGTGACAAAATGCAATAAACCTAGAAAATACAAAAATACAGCTTCTCGAAGACAGAAATAAACCTAGAATTACCATTCTTAGCATCAAGCTTATGATCAGTATAGACTGTTCACATGAAGAACTAATAGGGAAAAGTGCTGCGCATTTCACCTTTCCCTAATCATGACCCGAATAAAGTGCCTTTTACACTTCATCTCGGCAATTCCATATCCACACAAAAGTTGACATAATACAATAAACTGAACAACTCAATGTTTTAGACTGAGAACTGAAATGGACCATTTACCAAGAGTTTGCTTTCTTGTGTGAAGCAAAGTCTGCTGATTCATAGAAGAAATAAGACGATTGACTGGTTTCAACAATCTGCCAAACCTCGATCTGCGGCCCGGCAACTCAGTACCATCCACAGTACCATCAATAGCAAGATCAGAATTGCAGACATTAGTCATTTCCAGACTTTCTTGATGGACTGAATGATCTGAAGGAGGATCTCCAGAAACCCCACTTTGCAATGGCACAACAACCTCAGCTGAATCGGGAGCATCACCGACCTGTCCATCTGAAGACCATTATCAGCCACAGAGTCAGCTACGACAAGATCCACACCATTGGGCGTTGAATCATCAGAAGTTACAGAACATTCATCAGAAGCACCATCATCTACAGAAAACACGCTCTCATCATCAATAGTCCCCACAATGTCACACACAGGGAGGAAATTGACACACAGAAGTAGATTCCTGTGTACTACTTTGAGCTGACCAGATAAAGGGTGTTTTATCCTGTAAATGTGGGTCTTAGGATCACGATCAACCACAGTATACACCACACTGTCCCACTTGTCGGAAAGTTTGCGCTTGCCACGCTCACTTTTATTGGCCAAAAGAACCCTGTCACCAACTTCAATATTCCCACCCTTATTTCTGCGATTGTACATGCAGGCTTGGTGAGACTGTTCTTTAAAAGCATTAGCCTCCGCAACAGCGAGTGCATCTTTCAAGTCCCTATTCAGAGACTCTACGTACTTGGGAAGAGATACATTCAGATCATCCCTCAACACACTTTTAAAGATGACATCAATCGGTAGTCTTGGGGTACGACCAAACATTAGATAGAAGGGAGGAAACCCTGTAGTTTCGTGAACGGTACAATTGTACAAAAACGTCAATGTGTGAAGCATCTGCGGCCAGTCATGCTTTGGTCGTGGCTCAAGGGCTCTGATCATATTTCCCAGCGTTCGATTAAATCTTTCAGCGGTGCCATTCCCCATTGGATGATATGGGGTTGTTTGCGACTTCTTAACTCCAGAGAACTCAAGCAAGTGTCTGATTAGCTCACTACAGAAATTGGCTCCTTGATCAGAATGAATGCGCTCTGGGAAACCGTAGTAACAGAAATAGTTATCCCAGAGCTTCTTTGCCACTGATCTAGCAGACTGATCTGGACAACGGAAAGCATGGGCAAGTTTGGTAAAATGATCAGTGACCACTAAAACATCAACTGACTTATTCTGCGAGTCCTCCGCTGTCCAGAAATCAACGCAAACCAACTCAAGTGGAGCAGAAGTCTTAACACTCTCCAATAAAGCCCGTCCCTCCGGCTCTGGCGTCTTTGCAAGCACACAACGACTACACATTTTCACATACTCACGGACATCTTGTCCGATGCCAGTCCAGTAAAAACGCTGACAGGATAGGTGGACAGTACGATACTGGCCTTGGTGTCCAGCCTCATCGTGACAACCTCTCAATACTTCGATTTTGAGAGATGAAGGTACTACATATTGAAACCGTTTGTGACGTGTCAGAGGATCTTTTGAAACACGATACAGGACACCGTCAACCAACGATAGCTTTTCCCACTGCTTTAAAAACTTCCGTACAGCACTGGGCTCCCCCATACGCTCACGTCTCGAAGGCCTGCGGTTTCGGTCAACGTAGAAAATCACCCTCTGCAAATGTTCATCCTCAAGTTGTCTATTTCTCAAGTCTTGATGAGAGTATGAAGGAAGAGCATCGAATCCAACATCTGAGACCTGCTGGACAAATCCAACCAAAGGAATGGCCCGCACTCTCATTCCTTCATCCCAAGAAAGGTGATTAGAAAAAACAGCAGCCACTTCAGCACTCGAAAAACTCCGGACACATCTGCGTCTGAGTTAAGCCCCATCCGATCACAAACACCTGCCTGTACCTCTGCACTGCCAACTACTCGCTGACTGGCGTTAGACAATCGGAAAACATCCTGAACGGCAGCACAGGTATGGTTCCTTGACTCCGCCATCAGCTTTTCATAGGGCTCCCTGACTATGCGATGGCTAACCCGACT
The DNA here is from genome assembly GCA_027474115.1 of Schizopygopsis malacanthus. NCBI lineage: Eukaryota > Metazoa > Chordata > Actinopteri > Cypriniformes > Cyprinidae > Schizopygopsis > Schizopygopsis malacanthus. Next base: position 1,099,840 of record CM049864.1, on the reverse strand, counting down.
GTCAACAAAAGGTTGTCTGCTCAAGGTGTCAGCTATAGTGTTCTTCGACCCAGGAACATATTTGATGTCGAACTCAAAGGCAGCGAGTTTAGCCACCCACCTTTGTTCACAGGCGTCAAGCCGAGGTTTGGTCAAAATGTGCGTCAAAGGATTATTATCCGTCCAAGCTGTGAACCGATGTCCTTTTAGCCAGTGGCTAAACTTATCACATACGGCCCACTTAAGAGCTAGGAACTCAAGACGATGTGCTGGATATTTGGCTTGTGCTCTGGACAGTGACTTACTCGCAAACGCAATGGGCCGAGCCCGGTTTTCTCCAGGACTCAGTTGCGAAAGCACTGCGCCCAACCCTTCGGATGAAGCATCAGTGGCAAGAATAAAGGGTCTGGAAAAGTCAGGGTGCGCGAGAACTACATTAGCGATGAGGGCTTCTTTCAATGCAGACAAAGACGCCTCGCAAGCTGGAGACCAATCATCGGGAGTGAGCTTCCTTGACATAGGAGCCCCCTTCGCCCTACACCTCTAGCTTTCTTAACTCCACTAGTCAACGCAAAAAGCGGTCGTGCAAGGGACGAACAATTCTCAATGAACCGTTGGTACCACATAATGAGACCGAGAAAGGATTGGATTTTCTTAACCGACGGGGTGACACCATCAGGGCACATCAACTCAGCAGAAGTGATTTTAGCAATTGCTTCGACTTTTCCTGAGTCTGTAGACACACCGTTTTCTGTGATAAAATGACCAAGAAATTTTACAGAACGCCTTAAGAAGTGGCATTTTTTTGGCGACAATTTCAAATTGTGCTGTTTTAACAGTCCGAAAACCATTTCAAGCCTCTGCAGTGCAACTTCTTCGTTAGGTGCGAAGACCATTAAATCATCCAAGTAGCATAACAGCGACAAGAAATTTTGCTCACCAAAGATCCTGGTCATCATCCGCATGAAACTTGCAGGTGAGTTACAAAGGCCTTGAGGTAACCTGTTATATTCATGCAACCCTACCGGCGTAGTGAATGCTGTGTACTTTTTGTCATCTTCGTGTAGTGGGACATTATAAAAACCGGAAGTCAAATCCATAGTACTGAATAATGAATTGCCACCGAGTGCCGCAAGACAATCCTCTTGATGAGGCAGAGGGTGCGCATCTTTCACAGTACGCGCGTTAAGCCAACGGAAGTCCGTGCAAATCCGCAAATCGCCATTCTTTTTCCAGCACAAAACCAAAGGCGATGCGAATTCGCTAACGGACTTGCGTATTATACCCCTCTCTTCCATTTCATTCAGAGCAACACGCAACTTCTGGTACTGCGAAGGGGGAACTCGCCTAAAAGGCAAGCGAAACGGTCTCTCATCAAACAAACGAATTCTGTGTACAAAGTCCTTAACTTCGCCACAGTCAAGAGAATGTCTTGAAAAAATTGACTCATATTCTAACACCAAATCACACAGCTTTGCCTTCCAAAAATCTGAAACTTCACACGTTTCTAAATCAACAGTCTCCAGACCACACTTTTGAAGCCTGTTGCTTAGAGTATCAGATGTATCTGGTTCAGTAGCTGACCGCTGAACACTTGACCGTAGTGTAGACTCTGGCCCTGTTTCACACACATCCTCTAACGCAATACAAGGGTAAACGTCCGCTACTTTCGTGTTTCGCCTCAGCGTTACCGGCTTGTCACTAGGATTGATCAACTTTAGTGGTATCCAGCCATCACCCCAAAGAGGAGAAACAACACGACCCACCAAAACCTTTCTAGAGGCAGAATGCAATCTAGATGGTTCCACCATGACAGTACTACCTGGTTGGCCACATGACTTAGCGGGTAGTTTGCCCCAGACAAGGTGTTCTGTACCAGGTGAAAGTGTGACTGCGTGATTAAGCTTCACTGTACCGATAACATCTGGAACTGTTTCGCCCCCCCATCTATGTATACCAGCCAGCATCGACAAGAACTCATCACCCTCCGAATTAGGTCCACTTGGCGTAGAGATCAGTTCCCAATACCTGTCAGATCCCTTCAGTCTGTGGACAAGATGCTTAATGACGTTTGTCCCTAAGATGAGGTCATCACTTTGGCCTGGAACAACAAGACATGGGACAAAAACATCACAGCCATATACATCCAGTTTAAGTTCAAGCACACTCTTTGGGAACACTCGTTTGCCACCGCATCCTATTATGACGACATCAGTTTCTTCCTCCTTAACAGCATCCCAGACACAATGTTCTCTCAGTTTAATGACTACCGAATCGCTCAAAGTACAGGCCATAGAGCCGGTGTCTAACATGGCATTAACGGTAAGAGAGTCATTAATAAGAACAGGTGTGTAGAAAAGTGTATCTGAGCAAGCAATGCGTTGTGTATTCTGAAAGATGACTTTCTGGTGAGCGGGATAAATATTCTTAAAGGAGAGAAACAGAGCTTCAAAATCAGTATCCACCTCGAGGGAATTTTCAGAATCACCCACACGCCCCCTCTCCGAGTGCAGGTGACTCAGTTTCCCTGACCGCCAGGCGAATCTGAAGCAGGACGTGAATTAGGGAATTTCTTTGTACAGTCACGCTTGGAATGGCCAGCAACATGACATCTGAAGCACAAGTGATCAGTTCTGCAATGGTCAATTGTAGTGTGAGATGCGTCACACAAATTTTACAGTCTCTTTGCCCAACTGCAGTCTTTCCTCGTGTTCTCCCTGCAGACACATACTCAGACTTACTCTCCTCCCTCTTCTTCAAAACGTCAATCAGCTGTGCCAGCATATCAGCCATCCGATTCAAACTAGACTGGTCTTTGGCATCTGACTTTGATTCGTGAAATCCGCTGGTTCCCTGCTTAAAACATGTTACCAAAGACTCAGGACCAGCATTAACATGTTCATCACTGTGCATAGAAATCTGTGCATTATGACCGATCGCATATTCATTTGTGTTTGCTCTCAACTTGCTGTCACGCTGGAAGCTGTCTAAAAGCTCCTGAACATCCTTTGCAGTCCAGTTTTCTAACGGACGCACTTTAAATGTACGCGCCAAATCGGTGTCTGGACAATTTCGCACAAACATCATTGCAACTTCAGAATTCAAATTGTCCATACATCTACCCTGAGCTCTGAGACACTCGTCAGCAATGTCTGCTGCCTTATTTAGACGTAGCCAGTAGTCAACAGGGTTCTCACCATGTCTAGGTAACGTGCTGTAAAAATCAGCAAGAGGCATACTAGAATAGGACACATTACTGAAATGTTGTTTAAGTATGCTGTATATTAACTCTGGGTGTGTTTTGCAGTCTAATGTAGGGTTACTGCGTAGAGTTACTTTTACAACATCTCTTGCCCTACCCATAAGGTGACTGATTATTTCATCGGCTTGACCAGGGATATTGACGTTTCTCTTTTTTAGGTAGAGCTGCATCATGTCAACCCATTCCTGAACATCGCATCTACCCAGATTGTCTCCCCTAAATACAGGTGGTTCTTTCTCATCCGATTTTAAAATGACATTCAACTGTGATAAATCGAGGTTAGCACATTGAGGATTCGTGGTGCTGGTCTTATTACTGGTCCCAGCGAATCCACCCTCTGACAGAAGTCTAGCAGTAACTGATTCGCCGATTTTTCGACCCAATTCTTCAACTAAAACACCAAGATCACTGACGTCGCGATCGCCAGGCATCTCTATTTTATCTGGTCTGGGAGTAGACGTGACAGGGAAAGTCTGGTTGCCATCATGAACCATATGATTCTCCTTTGCTTGGTCTTTGGTCCTAAAATCTATTTCACTCTGTCCCGAGTTTGTACTAGAAAACTGCATCAGATATTTTCCCCGTCCGACCCCAAATAACCAGCTATCTGCACCTCCCTCAGCCATTTCCAGGTTGCCACTAACAGGTATCACGCTAAAATAACACTAAAAGTAAATAAATTAATCAGAAAAAACTCTGTCAATAACAGTCACTTAGCTGCAGTCCATCGATCTTCCCGTTGCTCGAAAAACAAGTGTTTTTTTTTTTTTTACCCGAAGAATCCGCTGACAGCTGGAAAATAGTCCATCCGGATACTGCGACGTTACTGCTGCACTCCTCCCTCGTCAGACCCTCAACGATCTGCTTCGCGCGAGCATAGAAGCCCGCGATGACTCAGTCACACGCCTCCCTCGTCAGTCCCTCAGCGATCTGCGTGATGTTGATCGTAGACGGGCGCCCCAGCAACTTTGTAATCACTTCATCGTTGTCGCACCCTCAGCGTCGCGTCGATCACGAAAACGGGATTCACGGCACCATTGTAACCCCTCTCGTTCGTGCGTTCGTTCTTTTATATTTATAATGATCACGCGAGAACAGTTTTGCTGAGCACATTCACTTTACTGTAACTGGACATCTGGAAAAGACATGGAGAGCACAAAATAGACAATAAATTCTGCTAGTCCGGTCACAAAACATCCTTATCAACAGCTCGAGTGAACTGAGCTCTTATGTCAATAAACTCTTTTTAGTTACATATGATTATGACTCAGTCTCTTTTTTCTTTTATAAACAGAGAACACAAAATTGCATGAAAAGAAAATGTAATACATCATACCTGGAAAAGACATGGAGAGCACAAAATAGACAATAAATTCTGCTAGTCCGGTCACAAAACTGTCAAAAAATAATACACAAACCAAATGAATATAGGAAATGAAAAGCAGACGCCATTAGCACGTGGTGTGCACAACCACCTGTTAGACGCTACAAACTGCTTTATTTACCCCTCTGCATACAATAATACAGAGTAAAGTTATCTCAAACACATTTCTAGACATATACAATTGACTTGAGAAAAATATTTTATGACATTTTTTAATCGATTGACCAGAGACATTTTCACCTACCATCCTTATCAACAGCTCGAGTGAACTGAGATGGCGGCTGACACTTCTTGCCTTTAGGTGCCTCCCCTTTTTCCCAAGATGCATTATTTAAATAAACAATGAACATAAAATAACATTTGTTTTAGTAGAACAAACATTTTAACCAAAACAAGCATTTTGACACCATTCACACTAAATTTCTTGTTTCTTTTCTTTTTTTGTCCTGTTACACATACATAAATTATTTCATGTTATGCACAAGAGCTTTTATAATGTCGATAAACATGTTATTATGGAATTCAAATGTGTGTTAATATATTGTTTTTCTATTAAACTGCTGATGTTATTCTTTCATATGATCAATTATTAAATACATATCACACACACACATATAAATGCACCACAAATGGAGTTTTAATTTACCACCAGGGGGCAGAATAATATTACAAAGGCTCATTAAAAACAAAGACTGATTGTTCTGTAAAAATATGTGTACAAAACTTTACATTGACATCATAACAGGTCATAAAACATTTCAAAAATCTTCTCCTTTAGTGTGAACAAGTTTCAAATGCACAACAAAATAAGGCTTGAAATCCTGCTCATGTTATTTTGAGTTATTACATTCTCGTCTTCAGATTCTGGTTCTAGAAATCTCAGGCACTCGTTAGTTTCATCTAAAAATGATCTGAAAATATCGTAAGCAGCATCATGTAACAACCACAGTGCATTAAAATCTCACATCGGCTTCAATTCAGTATTGAGATAAATCAGAGGGACAAAAATTATTCAGAGGAATACATCATCAAACATTTTCATATAATCTGCTGACTTTCTTAATTCATGTCCAGTGCATTTCAAAAAATGTCTTCATAATCTTATCATAATATGTTCTACACTTCTATACCAATTTGATCTTCATATGCAGGTGATTACAAAATGCTCTGCATGTTCTCATTGAATATCCTCAGAAATGTTCACATTATGAAGTAAAGTGTATTGTAAATGCCATTTCATGTTAAATATCACACACATATAACATACTACAGGTTTCAAACTGGCTGATCAACAACTCATTACAGTGATGCATCTATACACAAATAACAACCCATATAATATAAAACACAACGTTCTGAGTTTGGTTAAAGCAACAGTTCAGGCAAAAATGAAAATGTGCTTGGGAATATAATGCATGATATAGTGCTTTTTTGGTCCATTTTAGAGCTTTTTAGGTGTTTTCTTAAATGAAAATCAGTTGTGATTCTTCGCAAACTCTGAGTAAATGTGAGTGTTTATTTTGAGGTGAACTGTTCCTTTAAAAGAGGCATTATCATGAAGACTCTGTGCTGTGTGTTTCTGTAAGATGAGCTAAAAGACACAGAAATAAGACATCTGACGCTCTCAATGCATTCAATACATACACAATTAGGTCCGGATCGCTTTAATCGTACCAGAGTTCACATGAGGCGTAAAGCAGAACCTCCAAACCAAACAAATAAACCTTCAAAGCTCGTCTGTATGCTAAAGTTAATGCTAATGGGCTTTTCGGTCATTTTTGATCAATTCTATTGTTTTAAGCCTCCTGTTGTGTTCAAAAGTACAGCTTTAGATTATGTTCGTCAAATTGACCCACATTGGTTTTCATGCAATTTGTCAAAAATAAACACTATTAAAAAACTAAAGATTGATGTAAAACAGAACACCTCTATTGTAAAAAATAAAATAAAATACATATGTGAGAAATGTAATAATTTCCATCAATTTTTATTGTGTTATTTCTATTGTGTTAGTGGTCAATTTGACCACATATTTTGACATTTTCATGTTTCACAGACACAAATTTTTTTTTGTCATTGTAGGATTGTAGGAGCAAATAACTCCAAGTAGTACCTAACATTATTTGTACTTGGTGTAAGTAGTCGTACTTCCCAATGTTTTTTGGTATGTCCTTTTCTCAAACCCTTGTGAGGGTAGAGATGAGTTTCTCACACTTTCTCAGTGCTGCAACAAACTAGTAATTGATATCCAAAAAACGTACAACCATAAAACAACATTTGACAGATTTTCTTGATTGTGAAACCCAAATAGATAAAGAAACAGCTACTCAGTTTTGAGTAAACACTTTGAGTCTTAAATTTCATAAGTTCACAGGTATGTCATATTTTAGACTTTGACAAGCCACAACAAAGACCTTACGTTGTTTACCTGCCTCTTTAATGTTTTTCAGATTGTTGATTTTTGGCAAATTGCATAGAATCCATTGGGGCTCAGTTTAACCCCAACGCAAAATCCTAATAAACTCTGTACAGCTTTTCCAAAACACATCTATGTGCTGAAACTGAGCATGCATATGCATGATCCTAAAATACAAATATTCACCAAATTTCAAGAAGAAATAAATATATTAACCAGTATTTCGAGTGGTTTGAAAATTTGAGCGTGGGTCAATTTAACCCAACACAAAAGTAGTAACAATTCTTAGCACAGCCTTTCCAAAACACATCCATGTGATGAAACTTTGCATGCACATTCATGATGCTAAATAAAAAATATACACCAAATTTCAAGAAGAAATAAATAGTTAAACTGGTATTTTGGGCAGTTTGTAAAAAAGATTTGACCCAACACAAAAGCTGTAACCATTTTTGTACAGCTTTTCTAAAACACATCTATGTGTTGAAACTTCGCATGCACGCTTATAACCCTAAATTAAAAATATTCACCAAGTTTCAAAAATAAATAAAAAGTTTAACCAGGATTTCGAGCAATTTGAAAATATGAGAGTGGGTCAATTTGACCCAACACACACGCTGTAATCGTTTTTGTACAGCCTTTCCAAAACAAGGAAACTTTACATGAACATTCATGATGCTAATTGAAAAATATCCGCCAGATTTCAGTAAGAAATAAATAGTTGAGTATTTCAAGAAGTTTATAAAAATGAGTGTGGGCCGATTTGACCCCAGCATAACAGGGGGTCAAAAAACTGACCTTCTATAAGTCTTAGAGGTCATTAACCCCCCCGACTCATTGGCTGTTTGAGGTGAGAATTGACCGTTCATAGGAAATGAATGGGAAAGTGTCCAGAGATGTTTGATTGGTGCTATGACATGAGAGGGAAACTCACAATCTGAGGTGTCACTCCTCCGCCGTTCGCTCAGGTAATATGGAGTGCTCTTGCGCAACGGCTGCCAGCTCCTTCAGAAACTCGGCGAACAGAAACATAGCAAACACTCTGTTCCTCAGGTGCGGTGGGATTTTGGGGCAGGGAGGAAGACGTTTGTGTGGACGACTCGAGACGTGGCCGTTTTCCTGCAGGTGGACGTCTTTCTCTGACAGGAGCAGAAAGAAGATGAGTTTAGCATGCAAACAAAGACAATCAAACAATAGGGACAGGACCATGCACACCTTGCTCTTTTAAGGCCTGGTCTTTCAGCAGCAGGTACTGGGCACCTTCACGGACCAGCTCGGGAAAATCCGGATTGGATGCTGCATACTGTTCAATCTGACAACCCACCGCCAGCAGAACCTGAGACAAACACACAGCTCATTAGAAATTTTCTACTGAGAAACAAAAGTTTAAAAAAAGGTTTTAAAGTTTGTTCAAATTGTAAAACTAAATCTAGACTCACCTCATTAAAAATCCTGACTATGAGTCAACTGAATGCTGAACGACTTTTAATATTAAATCAAATTTTGCATATTAATATTCAGTGTTGGGGTAATGCATTACAAGTTACGTAATCAGATTACTTTTTTCAGGTAACTCGTAAAGTAACGCAGTTGCTTGTATGTTATTAAAAAACAAATAAACAAACCCAGCTCAGGTGACAAAAGTAACGCAGAAGTACCAATGCATTTACTTTTGTTATGGAGTAAATATTGAATATTGAAGAGCAATATTGAAGTGTATTACTTTTAAAAGTAACTTTGCCCAACACTGCTTGCTCTAATATGTGCCCCTGGAGCACACAACCAGTCATAAGTGTAATTTCTTTTAAATTGAGGTTTATACATAATCTGAAAGCTGGATAAATATGATCGGACAATATTTTAAAATCTGGAATCTGAGGGTGCAAAAAAAATCGAAATATTGAGAAAATCATCTTTAAAGTTGTTCAAATGAAGTTCTTAGCAATGCATATTACTAATCAAAAATTAAGTTTTGTTATATTTATGGTAAAAAATGTACAAAATATCTTCATGGAACATAATCTTTACTTAATATGATTTTTGGCATAAAATAAAAATTTATAATTTTGACCCATACAATGTATTGTTGGCTATTGCTACAAATATGCCCAGCGACTTAAGCCTGCTTTGGCTCTCCAGGGTCACGTCTGGTATAAGCAGTGCTCTGTACCTGGTAGAGTGAGCGTGCGCCGGTCTGAGACACGGGTCTGGTGTTCAGAATGAATCCTCGCAGCAGCGGTTGTGGATATGTGGCCAGCTGGGCTAATATCCCTGTAAGCAGCAGGTTGACTTCAATGGAGTTGTCCAGCATGTTCTCCAGACGGGACAGCAGGACGCTGATGAACGGCCCTGAGGAACCACAGCTGCTTTGATTATTTGATTCAAACCCAAATTTAGCTCTGAACACTTGCAACAACTCAACACTGCTTCATTTCAGAAAGTGAGTCTTAACTGCGTCCATATTATCAACTGTAAACGCGATTAAAGCCCAACTCAACTGTTCTCTAGACTCAACAGAACATCTGAGCTTGGACAACATCAAGCAAATCAACCGAATACTGAATCAGATCGGCAATAAAGCACCTCTAAACACCATCGAAACACCTCTGACTCTTCACAGGACTAGTTTTCAATCATATCTCCAGATCAACACTTTCTGAGCAGCTCAGCTTTACTTGATTCTCCATCGATCATGTTTTAGTCTCAGATCTGATCATCAGATGATCTTTTGTTACGTTCACTGTTCCTCAGCGGAGGAATGATCTTCATCTCTCAATCAGCATTGCATTATATGTTTGGATCATTTACATCTCATCTTACTGAGAGATATTATTGGAGATATTATTATTGGGTTTCGTAAAAAACAGTACTACAACAGCTGCATTGAAAGTGATATTGTGGGCTCGATCGATAATGGTGATTTTTGTGCTTCACTTTTTATTGACTTATCAAAGGCTTTTGACACAGTGGATCATGAAATATTGCTGCATAGATTAAAGAGTGTTGGTCTATCAAGTGATGTTATTCCCTGGTTTAAAATCTATTTAAGTGGAAGAACTCAGTGTGTACAAGCTGAGGGTAAACTATCTGATTCATTGCTGATTGCCAAAGGTGTACCCCAAGGATCTGTGCTGGGTCCCCTTTTATTTACCGTTTATATAAACTGTCTTGATTACGACATTCAGAAAGCCAACTTTCATTTCTATGCAGATGACTCAGTCATGTATTGTAGTGCTTCTTCTGGAAAACAAGCCCTTTATAAGCTCCAGTCAGCCTTTGATGTCATCCAATCACGGATTTACAATCTAAAGCTTGTTCTGAATGTTGATAAAACTAAGTATATGTTGTTCTCTGGTTCACAAAAATGTGATAAAAATGTATCCTCTCTTCAGACCCTACAAGGTACCGTGATCGAATCAGTAAAAGAGTACAAATATCTTGGCATTATTGTGGACGACGCACTATCTTTTAGCTCTCACATTACTCAACTGAAGAATTTTTTTTAATTAAGCTTGGATTTTATTTTAGGAACAAGTTTGTTTTTCACTCAATGTACGAAAGAAATTGGTTACCACTACTTTTCTACCCATGCTTGACTATGGTGTATCAGTTCGCACCATCATATCTTTTATCCTCTTTAGATGCCGTCTATCATGGTGCTTTAAGATTTATATCAGATTGTAAACCCTCAAGCTTAGGCTGTGCAGGGGCTAAGCAAGTTTCTGATGGGGCTATATCCCCGTCAAGCCCACATATGCACACTCTTGCCTAAAGGTTCAATAATCTTCCACTTCAAAAATAACCTCTTCCATATTTTGACTCCTGAATCATTGCACACCATATACAATCCCACGACTGACCTGTAAACGAGATCCCGTGTTTCCCGCGCAGCTCTTCATCTGCATCATCTTCACCCTCGCGATCCTCCCAGAAGCGGCTAAAGTCCAGCTCCGCCTCCTCGTCCGCATGCAGCCGCTGGAGCTGCTCTTCATCTTCCACGACGGAGTCTTCCTCTCCGCCCAGATCCCGAATCAGCTCCAGACATTGAGAGATGAAGTCGTCTCCTGAGGCTTCTGTCGTTTTGCTTTCATTGCAGTTGTGGTCCAGATGTGCAACATCACTTTCTAATTTCGGTTTGTGCTCCTCAAAACCATGTCCGTTCACAATCAGTTCTGTATGTTCTGTGTGGTTATGGTTTAGTGTGTGATTAGCATGCATCAGATTGTTGTTTATGTAGTGGATATCGGTTGGTTTATTCAAGCCGTTTTTGCCGATCATCCGCCGGTCGTCACGAGCATCTTTTTGCGCGATCAGATTATAAACCAACACATCGTCCTGAAATTCCGACTCCTCTATATAAGATCCTTTAATCAGCATGATGGCGTTTTTACGCATTTCCTGAATGTGTTTCGGCGGTTCGTCTGGAACGTCGGGAGTCGGTTCCCTGTCCGGCGCGGCGTCGTACGTATCGTCCCATTCCAGCTCGAGTAGCGTCCCGACTCGCTCGCGGTCGCCGGTGGAGCTGGTTTCCGAAGGCGGATGAGGAGTCGGAGTTTGAGGAGGTGGAGTGGAGCGAGGAAGACGCTCGTCCTCATCCTCGTCCCGATACTCGTCCGGGGACGGATTGAGGCCGTCGTACGGAGACGACCACACGTCGCACGCTTGGACGGTCGTACAGACGGACTTGCGCGCGTCGTACAGATACTGGAGATAGTTCTTGTGCATCAGCGGCTCTGAAGCGGTTATTCGCGAGCATCCGACGGTATCTCCACCTGAGAACAGATCCTCCATTCCTGAAGAGACAAGAGAGGAGATTTAGGACTGAATTAGTGGGACATTTAATTTAAAGTTATGGGGATGGTTCATTCAAAAATGTAAATTCTGTCATTAATTACTCACCCTTATGTCGGTCCAAACCCGTGAGACCTTCGTTGATCTTCAGAACACAAATTAAGATGTTTTTGATGCACTCCGAGAGCTCTCTGGCCCTCCGTAGACAGCAAGGATCCTAACATGATCAAGACTCAGAAACGTAGTGAGGAGATCATTAAAATATGTCACATAGATTATTTTAACGATCTACTAACTATGTTTCTGAGCCTTGATCATGTTAGGATCCTTGCTGTCTACGGAGGGTCAGAGAGCTCTCAGAGTGCATCAAAACATCTTAATTTTTGCTCCGAAGATGAACAAAGATCTCACGGGTGTGGAATGACTTGAGGGTTAATGACAGAACTTAAATTTTTGGATGAACTATACCTTTAAATGGCACCTATTATGCCCATTTTTACAATATTTAATATTGGTCTTGGGTGCCCCACAGACATGTGAAGTTTCAGCTCAAAATACCCTACAGATAATTTATTATAACATCTGGAAAATGTCATTTTTGGGGCGTGTCTACAAAATAGCTGTTTTGGTGTGTATCACTTTAAATGCAAATGAGCTGCATATGCAGGACTGTCAGTCAGCCGTCGTGGGCGGAGCCTATGCATTGTGATGTCATATTGCATGCAGAATCAAAACGGCAGGCCTAGTGAGACTGATTTGGTTTAATGAGGATTAAAATATAAGGAGTGGGTGGATTTTTATCATTGTAGGGTGGTTATGTTCACACACTGCCAATACACATGCATGTCCAAACCCCTTGTAAAAGTGAGTTTTGCATAATAGGTGGCCTTTAAATGATGAACAAACATTCTTACAGTAACGTAAATAGAATGTTCATTCAAAGTTATTTGCGTTTTAATAACATACTCAAAATATTAGCACAAAAACATTATGCTTTCTGAAACATTTTACTTGGACGTTTGTCTAAGATGGTTGAGAATATTTAAAACTAATAATAAAATGGAATATTACCCTTAATGTGGTCTCTAATGCTCTAATGCTCTAATGACGTTTTGAATGTTTTCAGAGAACGTTCCGAAGTAATGTTTTCATAACTTAACGAGAACGTTAGAAAAATGTTCTTAGAACATATTTTGTTAGCTGTGTATGCATAATTTTTTAAATAACATTAAAGTGAATCAAAACATAACAAAAACATGTTTCTTGAAGTGAAAATAAAATACGTTTTAGGTTCTCTTTATAATTAATTTTATTTAGTTTAACTTAATTGACTAAAATGACAAAAATTAAACCTGAATTAAAATGAATAAAAACTATATAGACATTAAAAAACAAATAAAAACTATTAAAATGTCAAAACACAATAAAATTACTGACACAAACTAAAATTTAAATGATTTTTTTAATATATATTAATATAAACTATAATAGTATCACAGTGATACACACATAAATAAGAAATTAATGCATTTATTAATCAGGGACGCATTAAATTGATCAAAGATGACAGTAAAGTACGGAAGTTCTAAGCGGCCATGCAATATTATTATTTTTCTGTCTTGTTTTCTCGTGATCACGACATAATTTTCTCGTGATCACGACATAACGAAAGTTGTTTTGTCGTTATCTCGACATAACGAAAGTTGTGGATCTCAACGTAAAAACCGTTTTCTCATGACGTAATTGTAGCTATCGCGAGAAAATCCCGCACCTTGTGAATGTTTCTGCCGAATATTATGGTGTACGCGCTAGCGGGTGATATCTCATCATAAAGTTACTAATTTCCTGCAGCAAATATGGACTTTATCTCACCGCAGTAAAGATAGTTTGCAGTTCGATATTCAGATTTCTTTTGGCTATAAATACACAGTGCGCTGTCATAGACATGCAAATAATACTGAATGACATTCTCCATGATTTGTGAATTCATATGACGTAGTTGACTGGCAATGAAATTGACTACACGTTCAGGGTCGCTATATTGTCTTATATAAAGTTGCAGACCCGACAGCCTCCTTCTCAAGTGTCGAACACTTATGTGTAAGTCGTCAATCACTGACAGACACAGAGCTATTTCAGTTTGAGTGAGTCCCTGATCAAAAGTAGAAGCGAATACGATCATCCATGATGCTGCGATGATGCTGCTTCTATAGCATTTGCTCATGCCGAATACACAGAGAAAATTAAAAGTCGTGATAACGACAAAACAACTTTCGTTATGTCGAGATCACGAGAAAATTATGTCGTGATCACGAGAAAACAAGACAGAAAAATTATAATAATGCATGGCCGCTTAGAACTTCCGTAGTAAAGACTATCATTTCACCAAAGGTTTCAATTTCAAATAAATGCAGTTCCTTTGAACTTTCTATTCATCTTTGAATAAAGAGAAATACAATGTTTTATAGTTTCCACAAAAATATTCCACATATTATTATGATTTCTGAAGATCATGTGACCCTAAAGACTGGAGTAATGATGCTGAAAATACAGAAATAATTACAGTTTAACACATATTCACATAGAAAACAGCTGTTTCTAATAATAATAATAATATTTCACTATTTTTTAAGTATTTTAGATCAAATCAATATGGCTTTGGTGAGCAGAAGAGAACCTTATTGACCCCAAACTTTTAAATAGTAGAGTACTGCATCTAATGTTTTGTAAATTATTATTCCTATTAAATTAAACTCTGTCTAAAGTATATACGAGGCTGCAAATCACATGCTGTAGATCATGAAGTCCATTACCCATGTTGCCCCTCAGCAGGCCCTCGGTGACCTTTGACCAGAGGATGTAATCGGGTTTGGGCATCTGCGGTGGAGAGGAGCAGGGTTTGGGGATGAAGAAGGAGGGCGTGAGCGAGAGCAGCGCAGACGCAGTGATGGAGTAACAGTCTCTCTCTCGCAGCCGGAGTCTCTCAGCGTGTGTCAGGTGAGAGCACGGGATCAGATACCTGTAGGAGCAAACATGGACGACGTCTGGTCAGATCTCACCCAAAACACACGTCACACTCAACACAAACCGCCATTGGTCGGGCGAGCAGACAGTCCCGCCCCTAGACTCACACCATTGGTCGGGCGAGCAGACAGTCCCGCCCCTAGACTCACACCATTGGTCGGGTGAGCAGACAGTCCCACCCCTAGACTCACACCATTGGTCGGGTGAGCAGACAGTCCCGCCCCTACACTCACACCATTGGTCGGGCGAGCAGACAGTTCCGCCCCTAGACGCACACCATTGGTCGGGCGAGCAGACAGTCCCGCCCCTAGACTCACACCATTGGTCGGGCGAGCAGACAGTCCCGCCCCTAGACGCACACCATTGGTCGGGCGAGCAGACAGTCCCGCCCCTAGACTCACACCATTGGTCGGGCGAGCAGACAGTCCCGCCCCTAGACTCACACCATTGGTCGGGCGAGCAGACAGTCCCGCCCCTAGACTCACACCATTACTTGAGTCAGTGTTATGAAAGTGCAGTTAGAGTATTTAAGAAGTCTAGTTATGAAACTATAAACCTACAAATGGCTTATATAAAGACCAGAATAATTATAAATACAACTAAGGCCTATTTAGCTTAGAGTAGGTGATGTTTTAATTAGTGCCGTCAAACGATTATTCACCTCCAAAATAAAAGTTTTTGTTTATATAGTATATTTATTATGTATATATAAATACACACACATACAGTATATATATATATATAGAAAATATTTACATGTATATATTCATATTCATATAATTTATATTATATATAAATATATGTAATATTTAACGTAACATATTTTTTCTTAAATATATATACATGCATGGGTGTGTATTTATATATACATAATAAATATACACAGTACATATATACTATGTAAACAAAAATATTTTATTACCCATAATTTTAATAATTAAATAATATATATATATATATATATATATATATATATATATATATATATTATATATTATATGTTGGGCCGTCATAAGGCCTCGTTTTAGTATGATAAAATCATGTATGAAAAATTCTAAAGTTTTTTTTTAAATCATAAAAAATATTTTTTTATTTATATATATAAATATATATATATATATATATATATATATATTAAAAATGATTACAAATAACATGATTGCAAAAAAAATGTAAAGAAAAAGACTAAAATATGTTTGACTATTTTAATCTATATATATATCTGTCTATCTAATAAAATCACGTATTACAGTTTTTGTAGAAAGAAATATCCTAAAATTATTTAAAATGATTACACATGACATGATTGATAAAAATAAATGAACAACAAACTAAAAAAAAATCTCATTTACATTTTATTTTTACAATTGACTCTTCAGCAGATGCTTTTATCCTAAATAACTATTAATTAGTTTTTTCATGGAGAAATAATGGCAAATGATTTCATGGAGAAAAAAAGATAAATTATGACAACAGCATTTTGGATAGTTATAAGTTTTATTAGTATATAATAATGTAATAAAAAATATGATTAATCATTTTTTTTTTATAATTTTTAGAAAATCATACAAATGTCATTTTTTAAATAAAATCTTAGATTATGAAAAATATGACTAATAAAAAAAAAAAATAATAATAAAAAAAATATTTTGACTTTTAATGAAAAAAAACTAAGATATGTTTGACTATTTCAATGAATTTAATATATTTTTATAATTTCAATTTTACTAATTTTTTTTATTCAGCAGACGGTTTTATCCAAAACAACTACTGCTGTAAATTATTTCATGAGTCATAACAACGTGACAACACAGCATTTTGGAAAGTTATAAGTCATCGTTAATTAGAATACAATCAAATAATTAAAAAATGTGGAAAGTTTGGAATATTTAATGAAAAACATTATAATAAAATGTATTAAATAGCAATTTAAGAAGTTATAAAACAGCTTTAATTACAATTTATATAAAAAACATAAAATTTAAAATAATAATAATATGCAAAAGCGATTGGTCTGAAGTATGCAAACGGGTAAGAGTCATGTGGAGGATGCATTAAAAGTTTAAGTATCTGGACCTTAAACTGAATGTGTCAGATTGCATGTATATATCAGAGAAACAGCTACAACTAGTGTTCATTTACTTGTTTTAAATCCATATTTCATATTTATAGAAGAGGAAGAGGATGCACATACCTGAGAATTAACTGCAGCATGACATCTTCACAATACAGACCAATCAGAGTGCGGAACAGAGCCAGAGAGACCGTACCGAGCTGGAA
>CM049864.1:1075204-1080204 GCA_027474115.1 Schizopygopsis malacanthus | reverse complement strand
AAACACACACACACACACACACACACAAACATTAAACACACACACACACACACACACACACACACACTCAAACATTAAACACACATGCTCACAGACACACACACACACACACACACACACACACACCCATTAAACACACACACGCACACACACTTACACACACCCACACACACACACACACACAAACACACACACACACACACACACATAAAACACTCACACCTTCTCATCTATATAACACACTTTTCCTTTGTAAAACACACCACTAAAGCACACAGAGGTTTATTTGGGTCAGAGCAAAAACACAACACCCATAATCCATCAACAAAATCCCACCCACGCAATCCTGTGACTGGGATTAAAACCATAACAGATTACAGTTTTTTTGGATTGCTTACACACTAAAATTAAAAGTAGCACACTATTAGCAAAACCTTACACTCAAGAAGCAAAACATCAGCCCATATTTGCACAACTATAAGCACATTGTCAACCTCACACTTGTTGCAAAACTCTACACACAGTGATTTGCAAAACACTAAACACACTTAACATACATTACACACAAAAATCTATCATGAAGTCACTTCCTTGCAATACCAAAGCACTGACTTTCAAATTACCGCACCGTCCAACCAATTGGT
The DNA here is from genome assembly GCA_027474115.1 of Schizopygopsis malacanthus. NCBI lineage: Eukaryota > Metazoa > Chordata > Actinopteri > Cypriniformes > Cyprinidae > Schizopygopsis > Schizopygopsis malacanthus. The sequence goes on along the minus strand of CM049864.1, from coordinate 1,079,560 downwards.
TCAACACAGACATCAGGTGTGCAAACACGTGTTTGCTTAATTGTAGACACACCAATCAGGTGTATAAGCACTATAAAAAGCAGCAGGTGAGTTCATCGGTCTTCAAGCACAATGAAAGAGTCAGAGAAAGAGTCGAGAGAAATGAGAGGACAGACGGAGGAGGAGAATGGAGGAGAGGAGGAGGAGGAGGAGGAGAGAGGAGGAATGAGGAGGGGGAGAGGATGAGGGAGAGGAAATCATAAGGAAGAGGAAGAGTGGAGGCGATGGAGACTGGAGAGGTAGAGGAAGAGGAATAGGAAGAGGAAGAGGAAGACAAGAAGGTGCTCAAAGAGGACCGAATCTGACAAATGAGATCCGCGCAACACTGGTTGACCACGTTGTCAACCACGGCCTGACGCTGAGGGAGGCTGGACTGAGAGTACAGCCAAATCTAAGCCGATACACAGTGGCAAGTGTGATAAGAACATTTCGACTGGAAAATAGGTATTGTAAAAGTATCATCATATCAAAAACATCTGCACGGTTTCAGTAACTGCTTACAGTACTGTATTCTATGCACTATCAACACTTCTGTTACCTTTTCCTGTGAAATTACTGTACTATTGTATACTGTTTTTTTTCTACATAGGATTGAGGGCCAAGAACCACAAGGGGGAAGGCCTCCTATGTTCACAGAACAGCAAGAGAGGGAGATAGTAAACATGGTTTTGGCCAACAATGCTATAACACTCAATCAGCTCCAAGCTAACATTGTCAATAACCATGCCAGTTTCAACGATATCCATCATGTCTCAACATCAACACTGGCACGCATCCTAAAAAAAAAACATATTCAAATGAAGCAAATTTATCGAGTGCCTTTCGAGCGCAATTCTGAAAGGGTGAAACGACTGCGGCATGATTATGCAGAGGTATGTATTCACTTTAGCAGTGTGATCTTGCATACTGTCTCATAATCTTTTACTGTACTGTAATATGTATACTAGATCTACACTGAACTACACAATTTTGCCTGACACTGTTCTTCAGGGAGTTTTACGAATGGATGGAGAGGAGATCCAGCATGAGTTCATTTACGTAGATGAGGCTGGGTTCAACCTGACGAGAACACGAAGGAGGGGAAGAAACATCATTGGCCACAGGGCTATAGTCAATGTCCCAGGGCAACGTGGGGGTAATATAACACTCTGTGCAGCCATTACACAGAATGGGGTCCTCCACCGCCATGCCCATATGGGCCCTTACAACACAGCACTCATACTTACATTCTTGGACAAATTGCACAACATAACAGCAGCAAATCAAATCGATCATATGCAATACATTGTTGTCTGGGACAATGTGTCTTTCCACCGCTCTGCTCTGGTTCAGAACTGGTTTCAGCAACATCCACATTTCACCGTCCTATATCTTCCACCATACTCTCCATTCCTCAACCCTATAGAAGAGTTTTTCTCGGCATGGCGGTGGAAGGTATATGATCTCCGTCTCCAGGCTGAGGTACCCCTCATCCAAGCCATGGAGGAGGCCTGTGACCAGATGGAGGTAGCAGCAATGCAAGGATGGATTCGTCATTCAAGACGTTTCTTTCCAAGGTGTCTTGCTAATGACAACATTGCCTGCGATGTTGATGAAATTCTCTGGCCAGATCCAGCTAGGCGAAGAGACAATGTCTATTTTTTTTATTTTTTTTACAGTAAACTTACAGTACAATACGTAAAGTGACATTTTGTTACAGTATTATGAATCTCCATGTCAACATTTTGGGCGTGTTGAGAAATAAATGAGTTTCTTCAGTCTGCAACATTGGTCTTGTGTAGTGGTTGGTGGATTTACATTATATTTGTACTTTGTTGATGGTAGCCTACTCTAATCATAGGGAAGTAGAAGTGCTAAAGGTGTTTTAGGTTTATCACAGCAGAGTGTAACTCGTGCAAACAGAGTATAGTAAATGTGAAACGTGTGTTTCATATGGTAACAAAGTGTGGTTTTTAAACGGAAGTGTATAGTTTTTACAAGAGTGTTTAATTATGCAAATGATCTGTAGTGTTTTGTTAATTGGGTGTGTGGTTGTGCTAATTGTGTGTAGTGTTTTGAAAACACAGGCCCTGTTTTGAAAATCGTGCTTAAGCAATCCAAAAAAACTGTAATACATATGAGAGAGAGAGAGAGAGAGAGAGAGAGAGAGAGAGAGAGAGAAAGAGAGAGAGAACACACACACACACACAAACACAAACACACACACACACTCTCACACGCACACGCACACGCACACGCAAACGCACACGCACACACACACACACACACACACACACTCACTCTCTCTCTCTCTCTCTCTCTCTCACACACAAACACAAACACACTGTCATAGACTTCACAGAACTACCTAAATATTAATTTAATAAAAACTAGATGAATAATATGAATTGATTGTTTTTGTGCAGCTATTAAAATCCAAACCAACTCTCCCTGAACACATGCACTGAGAATAAATGACAAAAACATCTTTATAAACAAACAGCATGTGGTCTCTCTCTGATTGGATGAGATGTGAAAGGCTCCTCCCCTTCCTCTTGCAGTGTTTCCAGTGTAATCACATTAAGAGTCTCACATAACAGCTAATCTCTAGTGTCGATGAGCATCACCAGTCACACAGAGAGATTCCCTCACTGCAACGCTCTTTATTCTGGAATTAACCAGTCTTTACTACTGCGTTTACAATCGGTACAGAATACCGCTGCTTGTTTTATAACAGGGACAAATAAGAGGGAGCATGTTACCCCTGTGTTAGCTTCACTTCACTGATGCTTCCCTGTTAAATTCAGAGTGATTTTAAGATTTTAGTTTTTGTATTGAAAGCACTTCATGATCTTGCCCCTATTTACACTTCAGATCTTCTCCATACAGCATTTTCTCTCTATGTTATGAGAAAATCTATAAAATATTACTAATGCTACAAGATCAGAGTCTTGTATAAACAGGCCAAATACACAATGAAAATGGAGATCAAATTGGCAAAGAGGAATTATTCTGAAAAACTAAGGATTCAGTTCACTTCCAGTGACTCAGCATCAGTGTGGATAGGTCTGAAAGAGATAAAAAACTACAAGACACCATCCCCCAGCACTGTGGAGAATCAACAACTGGCAGACGAGCTGAATGAGTTCTACTGCAGGTTTGAAAAAACACCCCACACCTCTCCACACAACCATTAACACCTCCAGCAACCCGCCTCTCCCCCACACCTGCAATTCAGATCAGCAAAGACGAGGTGTGCCAGGTCTTCCAGAAGCAGAAAAGGAAAAAGGCACCAGGCCCAGACGGTGTGTCACCAGTCTGTCTAAAATCCCGTGCTGACCAGCTGGCCCCCATCTTCACAAAGATCTTCAACAGATCACCGGAGCTGTGCAAAGTCCCCTCATGCTTCAAACGCTCCTCCATCAACCCCATCCCAGGAAACCCAACATTAAAGGACTAAATGACGACAGGCCTGTGGCTCTAACGTCTATGGTCATGAAGTCTTTTTAAAAACTGGTGCTGACCCACCTGAAGGACATCACTGGACCCTCGCTGGATCCTCTTCAGTTTGCCTACAGAGCAAACAGGTCTGTGGATGATGCAGTCAACATGGGACTGCATTATGTTCTGCAGCATCTGGACAGACCAGGGACTTATGTGAGGATCCTGTTTGTGGACTTGGTCGGCCTTTAACACTATCATCACAAACCTCCTCCTGCCCAAACTACCTCAGCTCTCCGTGCCCACCTCCATCTGTCAGTGGATCAATAGCTTCCTGACAGACAGGCAGCAGCTAGTGAGGCTGGGAAAATACACATCCAGCACCTGTACGATCAGCACTGGAGCTCCTCAGGGTTGTGTTCTCTCCCCACTGCTCTTCTCCCTGTACACCAATGACTGCACATCTAGAGACCCATCTGTCAAGCTCCTGAAGTTTGCAGATTACACCACACTGATCAGCCTCATTCAGGATGGTGACGAGTCTGCTTACAGACAGGAGGTTAAGGAGCTGGCTTGTCTGGTGCAGTCTTAACAACCTGGAGCTTAACATGCTCAAAACTGTGGAGATGATTGTGGACTTCAGGAGAAACCCCCCTGCTCTCCCCTCACTCACCATCATGAACAGCACTGTAACGACAGTGCAGTCATTCAGACTTCTGGGCAGCACCATCGCCCAGGACCTGAAGTGGGACACTCACATAGACTCTATAGTTAAAAGGCCCAGCAGAGGTTGCACTTCCTTCGCCAGCTGAAGAAGTTCAACGGATAGCAATTCACTGAAACCAATTTCACATATGCAAACACCATTCAGATCAAATCATATTCCTCACCGGGCAG
>CM049864.1:1067704-1070204 GCA_027474115.1 Schizopygopsis malacanthus | reverse complement strand
ACTAATGCAGTGACACATTTCTACAAACCTGATGAAGAAACTAAATCAAATACATCTTGGATGGCCTGAAGATGAGGATTTTTTCATCAGATTTTCATTTTGGGTGAACTATTTTATTTCTTCTGTACAGATGAAACTGAATTTGTTTCATAACTGCTGAATTTTACAACACCGACACTGTCATTTTCCTGTGAAGCTGCACTGAAACGATCTGTACTGTATACAGCAGTTTTGGGTTCAAACCAGAGCTTAGTTCATCAGACAGAGAAAAAAATATCCAGACAAATCTAGCAGACCATCTGCGAGTGAACTAATCTGATGCTCGGCGTTACGACTCGAGTCCTGATAATCAGCAGGAGACAGCGCTGTGATTTCATCTCCTGCGGTAAAGAGGATTGATGATTGACGAGATGCACAGCAGGAACATCATGAGACTGAATGATTCCTTAGTGCATGTTACAAATAAATACATGCAAAAAAATATATTACATTATATTATATATATGTGACCCTGGAGCACAGAAGCAGTCATAAGCAGCACATGTAACGGATGTGTGTAAAACCTCACTCTCCTGACCTCAACAGAGGCGCTCTAGCGACTGACGCTAGAGGCTGTAGCCTTTAGCCTCCTTGATAGAGCGCCCGCCTCCCGCACCGGAGTCCCGGGTTCGCGACCCGCTCGGTGAGTCGGTGCGGACCCGGGGGGGTTACATTGGCGTAGTCGGCAGGGTGGGAGTGAGGTTTAGGGGGGTGAGTGTAACGGATGTGTGTAAAACCTCACTCTCCTGACCTCAACAGAGGCGCTCTAGCGACTGACGCTAGAGGCTGTAGCCTTTAGCCTCCTTGGTAGAGCGCCCGCCTCCCACACCGGAGTCCCGGGTTCGCGACCCGCTCGGTGAGTCGGTGCGGACTCGGGGGGGTTACACACAGCTATATTTGTAAAAATAGTCAACAATACACTGTTATGGGTCAAAATTATCAATTTTTCTTTTATGCCACAAATCATGATATTAAGATCATGTTCCATGAAGATATTTAGTACATTTCCTACCATAGATATATCAAAACTTAATGTTTTATTAATAATATGCATTGCTAAGAACTTAATTTGAACAACTTTAAAGATGATTTTCTCAATATTTAGATTTTTTTGCACCCTCAGATTCCAGATTTACAAATATTGTCCAAACCATACACCAATGGAAAGCTATTTATTCAGCGTTCAGAGCATGTATACATCTCAGTTTAAAGAAATTGACACTTAAGACTGGTTTTGTGCTCCACGGTCACATATATTTCTTAAAACATGTTAAAAATAAATATATATATATATAATATAAAAATAATATATGATATATAATATCACATATTCCTTAGTGCATGTTAAAAATCAATATAAAAAGTATACACAAAACAATATTTTTGTCTAATATTTTATATAAATGTCCTGCTAATCTTTCAGCAGCTCACAGAAGTAACACTTTTCACCACGCAATCAATTCCTGATGAATTACATCATTACATCTCACGCAATATCCAGTTTCACTCAGATGCATGGCATTGTGTGTGCAAAATAGACTGTGGATGCCAATTCATACACAGATGCTGTTTAATACATGGATCTTGTGTGTATCTGTTTGCTTTGTAAAGCTCTTTTGTTGCTTTGAATTCAATGCAAGTGTGTGTTCAGCTGTGATGATAATACAACAACAGCACAACAGCTCTATACTAATGACATGTATCTGATTCAAAATAATCTGCATATTCAAAATTGATCCAAAAAGTGAGTGATATGTCTAATTATATTAATGATAATTTATAAACCAGATTTTGTTTTTAAGACTAGATTTGGTTTATAATCAGAATGTGGTTGATGAATAGAAACCATCACATATGTGACCCCGAAGCACAAAACCAGTCATAAGGGTGGATTTTTAGAAATTGAGATGCATACATGATCTGAAATCTGAATAAATAATGTTTCCATTGATGTATGGTTTGTTATGATCGGACAATATTTGTAAATCTGTAATCTGAGGGAGTTTAAGTGGTTTGATTTGAGAGAAAGCTGAGCTGAAACTCACCCTCGGCTGTATTTCCATCAAACTGTCCCGTGTGTCCCGTTATCCTCTGAAGGATCCATAATTCATAAGTCTTACAAAACCTGAAGAATAATACTAATATGAAAGCAGTTTGACATGAAATACAGGCCTTCGTGTGTTGAGAAACACTGTGAGAGCAGAACAGAGCAACTCCACAGAGATTAGAGTGATTACAGCCTGTGTGTGTGTCTGTGTATGTGTGTGAGAGAGAGAGAGAGTGATTACAGCCTGTGTGTGTGTGTGTGTGTGTGTGTGTGTGTGTGTGTGCGTGCGCGTTTGTGCGTGTGTGTGTGTGCGTGTGTGTGCGTGCGTGCGTGTGTGTGTGTGTGAGAGAGAGAGTGTGTGTGTGTGTGTGTGTGTGTGTGCGCGTGCGTGTGTGTGCGTGCGTGCGTGTGTGT
>CM049864.1:1052704-1060204 GCA_027474115.1 Schizopygopsis malacanthus | reverse complement strand
TGATATGTATTTCCAGTCGTGTCACTGGGAAAACTGGCCTTGAGTCATTGAATCAATGGAAAAGACATTGAGTGCCTGTGTCTCTCTCTCTCTCTTCCAGCCAAGGGCCGCTTTCCTCCATCAGAGCCGTCATCAAACGCAGTGAGTTCGCCTGCTGTAGCATGTTTTTGGTTTGTCTGTTCTGTCAGATGTTTGCATGTGAGTGTGTGTTTTTGTCTGATATTGTGCAGCATCAGCGAGAACGAGCTCTCAGAGTGACCATCAGCGAGACCGCAGGTCAGTTCACTTCGGCTTTTCTTTCTCTCGGTGTTCAAATCAACTGATATTTGATATATATATCAAAACCACATCTTATATCTGATCCCGAGCTCTGCTGATACGGTCATCTCCCTAGTCAACAATACTGACATTGAGCTGATGTATTTTCATTATGTTCATTTAAAGAAAATATAATCGTATCTTATAATGGGGATATATATATATATATATGTGTATATATCCATCATATACGTCTGTGTGTGTGTGTGTGTGTGTGTGTGTGTGTGTATATATTAGATTATGATTTTTTTTATATGAGGGTCACATGATATGTGTATGTGTCATGTGACCCTCATATAACTGAATGAAAAAATCATAATCTAATACATGAATTAATAATAAATCTGTTACTTTATCACCGAATGGTTATTTATTAAGTCTGTATTTTAATAAATGGTGTTTGTTAGAGTGATGTTTCATGTTTGTGTAGTTTGTTTTATAGTGTATGTGCAGTGTTGTTAAAGTATATTCTGTTCTGTTGTTTATAATTATCGAGTTTGTTATTAATTTAGTATTTTTTTAAATGTTTAAATTAAAATACATTTAAACAAACTCTGATTGTCACATTAATACCCATGATTGTATGATACACAATTAATCAAATGGCTTTGGGTTTTAAAAAATTTCTCAAAACCGGGGTTATTTTAGTAAAATAAAACTAAAATCATAAAAAAATGAATTTCTAACCTTATTTTATTTCAGTAACAAAATTTCGGATGTTTATTTAGTTTAACTAGATGCTTAATTGGTCAATTAAAATACAAATATTTAATTAATATTATTATTACACATTTAAAAAAACTAATATATGGTATAATAACAACATAATTATTAAATCTTCACCTTAAAATATAATACAAAAATACTATACTAATTAGTAAAAAAATCCAAAGATCATAAAGTGTAATAGTATCTCAGTGAAACTAAGACTCGTGCAGCATGTGTATTTGAGGATGGGATGTGCGGTTATCGTCTAGCTCTGAGAGAGCTGTTAAACGTGAGAAAGGTCACGTTATGAACTTTGATTGTCATGCAGCAGGCGTCCAGAAATCACCATCCTGTCTGCTGAACCGCTGCCGTCCAATACATGGTTCCCAGGGGCTTCTGGGGCGTTTCCTCCAGCCCCGCCCCCGGCCCCGCCCACATGGGCTGCAGCCTCGGCCACAGTGCAGGTGGGTGGAGCTTAAGGAAGTGATACGTGTGTAGAATCCATCGTTTGATTGGTTGATTGATTGATTGTGCTCCTCCCCCACAGCTCCCGCCTCCATCCTACGAGCAGGTGATCCGAGAAAAGAGCCGTGAGCAGAATCTTATCTCCTCCTCTTCGTTATCTCCGTCTTCTCATCACTCTACCTCCACCATCGCCACGCAGACGGACACCAAGTCCTCTGCTGCTCGTCCGGGTATGAAGAAATGAGATCAGGCGTCAGTGGAGGTTTTATCAGTCCGGACATGAAAATCTTGTCAAGAGATGAAGCACATTTTCTGGTTTTATTTGTTTCATATTTTGAGTAAATACTAAAAGAACTCATTTAATTGACCCTGCATCCTTCACTGACATTGATTGCTTGCATACAAACCCTTCATTTAACCACAATACTTAACTAAAAAGGTGCTAACGAAGACGTAATGAATCATAAGACAAGGAATAAGTGCTTAAAAAGAAAAGTATTATCAAAAATAACAGAAATCTGCTATTAAATTAATTCCTTACGACAAAACACTTTTTTCATGCATTGGTCATCTTAACATCTTTAAGACTAGTGCAAAGTAAATATCCATAATATACATTTATTGCACTTTATCAATTGGTGTCTGTAGATTTCAATTGCAATACATGTCATTCACCTTAGTTTATTATTACACTTTATCTATTTGCATATATTTAAATTGCAACGCATATCTTTAAAGGTGATTTACTCAGAAAAAAACGTTTTTCTCCACTTCAGCAGCATTTAAAAACACCGAAACTTAGTTTTATTCCTCTCTATGTATTCTGAGGGGTTTGTGCATATATTGGCTGATTTATGACTATTCTAGTGCGATGTTTTTTCTTTAATTTATGATTGTGACATATTCCTATAGAAAGCATGACAAAGATGTCTATTTTTCTCTTTAATTTATGGATTAATAAAAAGAGAAATCCAGAATCCCCTCTATAAAAACATTTAACTCTAATATGTCAACTAGGGGTGTGCGATATGATGATTTTTGGTCGTGGATGATACAAATATCTCCATGATCTGCTTTTGGATAAATATCGTAGTATGCGCTAACCTACTTTTTTAACCCGAAGAACCTTCTTCCAAGCGAACAGAGCAGGGAGGAATAAACATGTTAACACTAAAGATCAAAAACACACAAGGTTTACATATAAACTCAGTTAGTTATGTCTAAAATGAAAGTAAACAGTTGAGAGAACAGATGCGTGCAGGTCTTAAAGGGACAGTACTTAACGTGCAGCCGACTGTAATTTAAAGAGACAGTTCACCCTGAAATTACATTTCTGTCATTATTTACTCACTCGCATGTTGTCCCAAACCTGTATACATTTATTTAATGTGCTGAACACAAAAGAAGATATTTTGAAGAATGTGGGGTAACCAAATAGTTGTTGGTCCATGTTGAATTTGATAGTGGGGGGGGGGGGGGGGGGGGGGGTACTATGGAAGTCACTGTAGACCAGCAACTGTTTGGTTTTCCACATTCTTCAAAATAACATCATGAAACTCATTCAGGCTTAAAAATAATTTAAAAGATATTCATCTTCGCCCACTTTGGCCTTAATATCCACCATTCGTTTTATATTTTGTTAAGGATTTGTCTTATAATAAGGAAATTAGTTTGGCTGGACTGCTCAGACAAAATAGTAAAACCAACATGACAAAGAATCGTGATAAAACCGTGATATATATAAAAACATGGTGATATGATATTTTTGCCATATCGCCCACTCCTAATGTAAACAAAATTAAACAAGATATTTGAACCTGGATTTATCCAATATTCAGATTATTTTCTGGAAATGTATGCAACACATGTTTGAGGAAACTTGTAATGCAAAACAATATACCATGACTAATAATCTAGGGGAGTATAACAGTTTACCCTTTAACCTGTAAATCTCTTGTCTGATTTTTACCTGTAGTTCATAGGCCCCCCAAACCCCCGCGGCCCTCACCGCCCCTCATACACACGCCTGAAGTGGACCGGTCTAACCCGAACACCGGTGCTCAGCCTCGAGATGCTCTGCGTGAGCAGTGTGGCGTCCAGACGGACTTCGATGACATCATCGATGACATCATCGATGACATCTCTCCCATAGGCCCGCCCCCACCGCCACCACCTCCACCCAGATCAACCTCGATTCCCCGGCGACCCGATGAAAGAGGAGCCCTGCATTCGTCCCAGACCTCGGCCGCGCTCCAGTGTCGTCCTGCGACCCATCGAGGACGTTCTGACCAGCCGATGACAAGGGAGGTCAAAGTTCAGACTCTGGTGCGTCTGAAGGACGACGGGGCTGAGAATGTGTTTGCGGGGTTCGACGACGCTCCGTCGAACATCTCCAGCAGATACCTGCAAGACCTGCTGGAGGTGTTTGGTTCGGACGAAGCGCATGTCCAGCATGGAGAAAATCAACCAAGCGATGTAGACGAAGAGGAAGCTACCGCCGATGCCCCATGCGCCGTTATAACACCTGAACCGGTCGAGCCCTTAAATAGACCCCAGCCGCGACCTAGAACTCAGAAATCCAAACCCCAGCTCGCCCCAAAACCATCTGTCTTTGAGGTTTTTGATACTAGAGAACCTGCCAAACCCCTGAGTCCACCAGTGCCAGCACCAAGACCCCTTCTGAACAAACTCCAGAGTCCATCAGAGTCCAGCCCCTCTCCAGCCGGCCGTCCTGACAGCGCTCCTCCCGGTCAGCAGATGGCAGCGGCGACCTCCACTCCGTCCGAGAGGAGAAATTCAGCTGATCAGACTACACACACTCCAGTGAAAACAGCACCAGTGATGTTGACTGACAGGACCGTTGGAAAACGTGAGTGGTGACCAGTATATCAGTGGATTTCTAGTTTACTTGCTAGCAGTGGTCAATAGGGGGTGCTGGGGCTTCAAGTTAGCCCCCTTTAACATGTTAACAATAAGTAAAAAATATATCGCAAATATTAACTAAATAAAATCATTTAGTCATAGTATTCTACTGTTAGTTATATTATAATTTATTAAAAAATCTAAACTATATTTCTTTCATATTTGTGTGCGGGGCGCCGGACTAATGAGTGTGTATGTAGGTACACAAACTTTTCAAAAGCATGTGATTTGAGGCTAAGCTCTAATTGGCTGGTTTCAAATTGTCCTTGGGGCGCAGGCTCCTCCCACTTTTGTTGTTAGAGCGAATCAATATTGTTTTTATATGTTTGGCCTCGTGTGATTGGACCGTTCTCAACGACTCTCGTTCCACTCAGCAGCAGCTCGTCAGTTGACAGACAGGCACTAATTAATGCGGAAGCAAGCGCAATATCTCCAGATGAAAGAACATTCGGTTTTATCTTTACAAAAATACCCTTCACAAGGCGTTCGGATGAAGAAAAAAAAGGATCAAGGAGCTTGGACCAGATCGCCCGTACTTTCAGTTTGTTTGCGCCCCCCCCCACATTGTTTTAGCACCAGCCGCCACTGCTTGCTAGTAGGGATGCACAGTTTGGGGGATATTAAAAATATCTAATTGCAATTTTCTGGCTAAAATTGTGATAAATGCGATTTAAAATGCAATTCAAAAAAGTAAGCTCAAGGTTGAGTTGTTTATTTGACACACAAAGTAGCAATTCGCTGTTACAACCATCTTTTCAAGGATAACAGTAAAGTTACAGTAACTTATTGTGGTCCTTGCTTTAAAAATCCTAGACAAAATATCTGCTCATTCCCATAAAACACAAGCAGATCAACAATTCCTCATACATTTAAGACATCCTATCTCTTCTTCACCCTTATTCTGAAACCCTCACTATTTGTGAATACCTGAATATCTAAAGTCAGCATATAGCATTAATCTGCACCCGAATATTTCACCCCTTACCTGCCACTCCCCTTTTTGAAGATAGACTTAAAAGTGCACTATTTAAAGTTAAATTGTCATAATTCATTAATGTTTTTTGAAGGTTTGGTCTCTTTTTAAAGAAGACAATCAGCAGATAATTGCAGAAGTAAAATTATTTCAAAAAATTTAAGTAAAATTTTAATTTACTGTAATTAAAATTAACTGTACTATTTTTATTTTATTTGACAAAAAAAAAATAAAAAAAATGGGTTGAATCTAAATTTGGCATAAAATTAAAGCCATATGTCTAAATAAGTTGTGTTCCAAATTTGAAGTTGATATAAAAAACATTTAGGTTACTATGCAATTTTGTTTAGGCGTTATACCACAAACAGCCACCGGGGTGCGATCCAAACATTACATGTATCACAAATGTATACATTTCTCTCTCAGTGTTACACCTATCAACTATACAAAATAACCACTATGTTTCTATAAGACCATAATACATTTGAAATATGACACCGCCCACTAAGGGGAAGGAGCCCGCTAAAATATTTTAAAGTACCATTTCTATGGAAACTTCAAATGATATATGATGATTGCTAATACATGTGATAGGAAAAAAAATACGTTTTTTGTGTCAAAGGTCAGCGCTCCTGTTATGGTGTATATGTTTTGAGGTGCACTCTTGTCATAAATTAATCTATTACTGCTCCTACGTCATTTTTAACAACAAACAGTGGTACAATATCTATGTAGGAGTCTTGGACCTTTCCAGTGGAAAGGTGATTGTCTCAATCAAAACGTAACTTTGCACTGCTTCGTGTTTAATGAGTGTCTGTTTATATCCAGGTCCGTCGGTCCCCATACACTCCCGTCCACCTCCACCTGTGCTCCGGAAGACGCCGTCCACCTCACAGGTGAGTTTACCTGCGTGTTAACCACCTTCATGAGCACGTTTCCCTATTATAATGATCATTAGTGTTGATGATGATGATCGCGTGTGTGTGTGGTGTCTGTGTCTGTGTCTGTGTCTGTGTCTGTGTCTGTGTGTGTGGTGTCTGTGTGTGTGGTGACTGTGTCTGTGGTGTCTGTGTGTGTGTGTGGTGTGTGTGTGTGTGTGTGTGTGTGTGTGTGTGTGTGTGTGTGTGTGTGTGTGTGTGTGTGGTGTTGTGTGTGTGTGTGTGTGTGTGTGTGTGTGTGTGTCTGTGTCTGTGTGTGTGGTGTCTGTGTCTGTGGTGTCTGTGGTGTGTGTGTGTGTGGTGTGTGTGTCTGTCTGTGTGTCTGTGTGTGGTGTCTGTGTGGTGTGTGTCTGTGTGTGGTGTCTGTGTGTGTGTGTGTGTGTGTGTGTGTGTGTGTGTGTGTGTGTGTCTGTGTCTGTGTGTGTGGTGTCTGTGGTGTGTGTGTGTGTGGTGTGTGTGTGTCTGTCTGTGTGTCTGTGTGTGGTGTCTGTGTCTGTGTGTGTGGTGTGTATGTGTGTGTGGTGTCTGTGTCTGTGTGTGTGGTGTCTGTGTGTGTGTCTGTGCGTGTGCTTGTGTGTGTGGTGTGTATGTGTGTGGTGTGTATGTGTGTGTGGTGTCTGTGTCTATGTGTGTGTCTGTGTCTGTGTGTGGTGTCTGTGTGTGTGGTGTGTATGTGTGTGTGGTGTCTGTGTCTGTGTGTGTGGTGTGTATGTGTGTGGTGTCTGTGGTGTGTCTGTGTGTGTCTGTGTCTGTGATGTGTGTGTGTTTGTGTGTGTGTGTGTGTGGTGACTGTGTGTGTGTGTGTGTGTTGTGCGTGTGTATGTGTGTGGTGTGTATGTGTGTGTGTGTGTGTTCAGGCCGCGGTGGATGTTTCCAGAGCTACTGACGCCTCCATTCCTTCTCTTCCTCCGAGGTATTGCAGTGGTTTTTCCTCCCAAAATCAGGCATCTGTTGTTTTTTTTATCCCATCTCTCTCATTCTCTCTTTGTGTCTCAGACCCAGGGGGGCAGACTCCTCCCTCTCCGCCCTCCTCCAATTAAAGTGACCAAACGTCCAGGCTCCTCCTCCTCCCTGCTGCGACCAATCAGCTGGCAGGCCTCAGGGTGCCAAAGAGATGCCCGCCCTCCCCCCCCGGCCCCCATCCGCTTTACAAGCGCTCAGAGTGTCTCCAAACAG
>CM049864.1:1024801-1052604 GCA_027474115.1 Schizopygopsis malacanthus | reverse complement strand
TTATCTGGAACCATTGTCATGTGGTCTGATGAGGTCTAAGGTAAACTTGTTTGACTCAGATGGTGTCAAGCGTGTTGGCGGCAACCAGGTGAGGTGTACCAAGAAATTGGGGCCATGCCTACTCTCACGCATGGTGGTGGTAGCATCATGGTTGGGGCTGCATGAGTGCTGCTGGTACTGGGGAGTTGCGGTGTTATTTGAGGGAAGCATGGATTTCAACATGTACTGAGAATTTGGAGCAGAGCATGATCCCCTCCTTTCAGAAACTGTTTTCCAACATAAACCACCCAAACACAACGCCAATATGACAACTGCCTTGCTGCTGAAGATGATGGAAGGCCAAGTATGTCTCAGACCTGAACACGATTGAGCGCATCCTCAAGTGGAGGTGGAGAAGCACCATGTGTCTATACATCCACCAGCTCTGTGATGTTCATTAATGGAGGGTGGAAGGGGATGCCAGCAACAACCTGTGCAGCTCTGGTGACTTCCATGCCAGGGGAAGATTAGGCAGTGCTAGAGAACAATGGTGCCCTTACTAAATATTGACACTTTTGACATGTTGACTTAAGGTGTACTCATTTTTGTTGCCAGTTATTTGGACCAGTAATGGACTCTCTGTACCTGGTAGCCTGAAGCTCTGTTTCCTGCCAGGTATCTGTGAGGGGAAGTGACATCATCGTGGAGGTTCTGCAGCTGCGTCTCGGCTCTCTCCGCTCTCTCCAGCAGGTCCTCGATGAAGAGCTGCAGACGGATCTTTGCGCTGGCTTCCTGGAGCGCTGTGTCCCGCACAAACCTGTCCAGCTCACACACTTCCCTAAAACACACACACACACACATGCGTTAAAACAATCACATGCATCTCACACACCATCTAAACTAGTGATGCTCAAAAATTATTTGAATTATTCGAAACACAGAAACCAAAATTAAAAGTTTATATATAGATCAAAATCAAAAGTTGTGGTTAATCAGTTTGGGTATTCAATATTACATCCCAGCTAACAGGGAGTGTTCTCAGAACGTTCTGGGAAGGTTCTCTCAAAGTTATGAACAAACGTTCCTCCTGTAACATTAATAGAACATTCATTCAAAGTTGGTCTTTAATCTGGTCTTTAATATCAAAACATTATTGATACATTATTATTAATGGAACTTATTTGGATGTTCATCTAATGTTTTTTAAATGTTTACGTACTACTGCACATAATTTGGAATATTCAAAAGTATAATTTCTATATTATGTTCCCTTAACCTGTTAACTGTCACTGGCCCACCGGTGGGCCCATTTGCCATTGCATGTTTCAAACAATTATATCCTATACTTAAGCTGATCTAATATTGACAAACTATATATTGTTGGAAAGCTCTAAGTGTGTACTTTTCATATTTGACCACTGTTTTGGAGGAAATATTATGTAGTGACAATAATTTTTTATTTTTTTTTATTTTATTGTGTGCTTTTTTTTATTCTATTTATTTATAGCAAAAAAATCAAAAGTATACCAGGAGTTATGAAAACACACTTACAATCACTTAAACTTCAGTTTTTATGTTAATAATCCAAACAAAATATATTTTCTAGTATTTGTCCAAAATATTTTACATCTTGAACACAATTTTTTAAATAATAAAAAAAGGATATCAATCTTTGGTGTGGTGTGAGGTCAAGTGGTCTCCAAGTGTCCTTTAGGAATCATCAATTGGACATGAATGTCACCTAGTGGCCTTTGTTGGTATAACAGCTCACAAAAATCTAATTTTTTATGATATCAGTCTCAAATTTGGAACACAACTTCTTTAGACCTATAGCTTTTATTTCATATAATTTTTAGGGTGAACCAAATTTTTATTGATATGTTATTTTAATAAAATATAAAAGTTTATTTATTATTGCTTTTTTATTACAATAAACTTAAACAGCTATAACTTTTTTGTTAACTAATTTTTTTAACTACAGACACCTGTGCAAGAAATTTCAAAGTCTCTTCTTTAAAACAAGACCAGGATGAGGATCATATTCAAAAGCGTTCCGGAATTATATTCATTTGAATTTCGACATTACATTTGCAGGCCTACACTCAAAAATGGGCGTGGCAGTTAACAGGTTAAAGTTCACATAACTAGGACAAAACTCTTTTTTTTTTTTAAACGGGACACTCCGAAACCATTCAGAAAGAACATTTTATAACTTATTGTGAATGTTAGAAAACATTCTTAGATTTAATTTTGGTAAATAAGTAATTTAACTCTTTATGCTGTTCAGGATTTCGTGTTCTCGGGTGATAAATCTAACCAGTCGCAGTAAAGTTCTTTAGTATCCCAGCCAGGTGTGCCTCACATGTCCGGAAATGAGAAGCTGCAAGCTCTTTGATCGCCCCCTGGTGGGTGGCTGCAGTACAGGTCATAAACCCCACCCTCTCCATGTCCACGAATGGGACTTCAGTCAAAATAACAAAATTAATTACACTTCCAATAAAATGTTCCGAAATAAGATTTTGGTCATTTAAGGTAGTTATCACTCTGATATGTGTTCAATTGTTCATTTTTGTGATACGTTTGATTTTAGCTAGTAATTTGATGCTATAAAAACGGGGCGCGTGTCGTTATTGTTGATTGGGTCTGGCGGAGTTGGGCGGGAGTTTGATTCCGCGGCTCCACCTCAAGACTCTACTGCGCAGACTCTGGCTCTAAACGAATATCTACTGCGCAGACTCTGGCTCCAAACGACGTCATTATCTCAAGATGGCAACTGTCATAATGAGATGCTTTGGCTTCACTTCCATCCACTATAGTTGATGGAAGCTGAGACGCGTTGTCCATCTTTTTTACAGTCTATGATCCCAGCTAACAGACAAACTTCTCAAATCGTTGGCTAACATTCAGGCAAGGTTCTGTCGCTGTTACGAACAAACGCTCTTCCTGTAACGTTAATAGAACAAAATAGAATTGAATTGGTCTTTAATAATGTAAACCCAGCCTCATTGGAAATACATGATTGTGGCGACATTTCTGCGACACCGATATTATGTATCGTACTGCATGTTTCGTGGCAGTTTCAAAGTGAAATGTCCACCATAGTGGTGCTAAAATGCGCATTCAATACGTGACATTGGTACAGGAATTTCTGACCATAGAACACTTTTCCATTTTGAAACAGTCCATTTTAAATGAGCCTTGGCCCACAGGACACTACTGAGCTTCTGTGCCATATTCACACATGGCTTTCTTTTTGCATGATGGATCTTTAGTTGGCATCTGCAGATGGCACCGCGGATTGTGTTTACCGACAGTGGTTTCTGGAAGTATTCCTGGGCCCATTTAGTAATGTCAATGACAGAATCATGCCGATGAGTGATGCAGTGTCGTCTGAGGGCCCGAAGACCACGGCATCTAACGGTCTTCGGCCTTGTTGGAATTGAATTTGGTGGATAAAAGTGTATAATTTCTCCATTTTAACATTTGTTATGTTCTCTATGGTCTGTTGTGAATAAAATATTGGCTCATGTGATTTGAAAGTCTTTTCATTTTCATTTTATTGAAATTTAAAAAACATCCCATCATTTCCGGAATTCAGGTTGTACGTTGCATCCTATTGCTGTGATTTTTACATTCCTTCAGGTACGTATTTCTGTATTCTTATTTTGTTTCAGGTGGGTATTGCTGCGTTTCTGTTACATTGCTTTGTTTTTGTTACATTGCTTTAGGTATGCATTGCTGCATTTTTGTTACTTTGCTGTGTTTGTGTTACATTGTTGCATTTTTGATATGTGTCTTTAGGTACATATTCCGTATTCCAATGAGGCTAAGTAGAATAATATTCTCATGTTGAGAACATGTAATTGGGCTACTTTTAGTTGCTTTTCATTACGCAAGGGAAAGCGTCCCACGGAACACGTTTTGACCAAAGGTTACCCCTGGAACGTGATTTTGATATCCAATTTCCCCCAGAACATGGCTGGTCTAGGTTTGACCATGACAGGGCTAATTTTGAGTTACAATTGGTTTTGTTACACAAATCTTGTCAACCCTGTTTTAAGGTACCTACAGATTCCCACCACTAGTTGACATGTTAACTTCTAGTAGTTGTGTGCAATTAATAAACACTTCATGTTCAAAATATGTTAGTTAAACATAGGTTAGTTAAGATTTCGGCCCTCCAAAACTTTTGAAAACTTTTTTTGCAATTTCAGTGCATCTCTAGTCTAAACACACTCACTGTTGCTTGCGTTGCAGTTGTTCGTCTCTCTCTCTCAGCTCATATCTAAGGCCGGCCAGCATCTCCACGGAAATGTCCACCTGCCGCTCCAGTGCGGCCGCTCGCTCTTCCGCCTGGTGCTTCTCTCTGTGCATGCGCTCGCTCTCCCTCCTGGCCCGCCTCACCTCCGTGCTCCTCCGCTTCACCTCATCCTGCAGTGCCTCCAGTTTGAGCGACACGCGCTCCTGCACTTCCATCGCCAGCTGCTGAAGCCGGGCTTCCAGCGCCAGCCTGCCCAGCCATGGCATTCCCAGCTGGGCCACGGCGTGTCCGGCGTCTGCCTCTGCTTCTGCGGCTCTGGAGCTCACTGCGACCGCCAGCACTGGAGACATAGACGATGGCAAGTCCCTCTGGATGAGGAACTTTCGGAGCGGACGGGCCAAACTCAGGGCATCCAGGAGCTCCAGCCGCAGGGGGCGGTTGATTTCGTTCTCTCGCTGGGCGTAAAGGGACATCAGTCCGCCTTCAGAGCTCCGGCGAGGGGTCAGACAGAGCTTCTGGCAGGAGTGAAAGCTGGACAGGTGCTCTCCAAACCCACACGCCTCGCCGCAGGTCGGGCAGTGCACCGGCAGCTCGGTTCTGGTCGACATACTGTGACAATGTGCTCATACGCTCAAAAAACAACTCCTGAGTAGCATGGTGAGATCATTCAGAGTTCAGAAGCATTTCAGGAACTTTAGAAGTATTTTACGATTGTTTCAGGAACTTTAGGAGTGTTTCAAGAACATATCAGTAAATTTAGGAGCATTTCAAGAAAGTTCCGGAACTTTAAAAGCATTTCAAAAACATTTCAGGAACCTTTCAGTAACTTTAGGAGCATTTCAAGAACCTTTCAGTAACTTTAGGAGCATTTCAGTAATGCTTAAGTAACTTTAGGAGCGTTTCAAGAAAGTTTCAGTAACTTTAGGAGCGTTTTAAGAATGTTCAGGAACTTTAGAAGTCTTTTACAATTGTTTCATGAACTTTAGGAGCGTTTCAAGATTAAGTAGCTTTCGGAGCGTTTCAAGAAAGTTTCAGTAACTTTAGGAGCGTTTTAAGATTGTTCAGGAACTTTAGGATGTAACTTAATGTGTAAATGTAACTTTAGGAGCGTTTCAAAAACATTTCAGTAATGCTTAAGTAACTTTAGGAGCGTTTCAAGAACACATCAGGAACCTTTCAGTAACTTTAGGAGCGTTTCAAGAAAGTTTCAGAAACTCTAGGAGCATTTCAAGAATGATTCAGGAACTTTAGGAGCATTTCAAGAAAGTTTCAGAAAATCTAGGAGCATTTCAAGAATGATTCAGGAACTTTAGGAGCGTTTCAAGAAAGTTTCAGAAACTCTAGGAGCATTTCAAGAATGATTCAGGAACTTTAGGAGCATTTCAAGAAAGTTTCAGAAAATCTAGGAGCATTTCAAGAATGATTCAGGAACTTTAGGAGCATTTCAAGAAAGTTTCAGAAAATCTAGGAGCATTTCAAGAATGATTCAGGAACTTTAGGAGCATTTCAGAAAGTTTCAGAAAATCTAGGAGCATTTCAAGAATGATTCAGGAACTTTAGGAGCATTTCAAGAAAGTTTCAGAAATGTTTCGGTAACTTTAGGAGCGTTTCAAGAACATGTCAGGAACCTTTCAGTGACTTTAGAAGTGTTTTAAGGGTGTTTCAGAAGTTATTCAAGGCGTTTCAGTTTCTTCTGGGTGTTTCAAAGGTAGTTTAGTAAGTATTTTGGGGTGTTTCAGTATCTTTTGGGGTGTTTCAACGGCGTTTCAGTAACCTGTAAGAGTATTTAGGGCCATTTCAGTAACATTAGGAGAGTTTTTAGGGCATTTCAAAAGCTTTTCAGTATTTTTTAAGGTCTTTCAAATGCATTTTAGTAACTTTTAGGAGTGTTTCAGGGGCATTTCAGTATCTTCTGGGTGTTTCAGTAACCCGAGGAGCGTTCTAGGGCTGTTTCCGAAGCGTCTGGGGCATTTCAAGGGCTTTTCAGTAACGTTTTAGGAGCCTTTCAGAAATGTTTGTGGCATTTTAGGAGCTTTTCAGTCCAAAACAATCTCATGCCGAATCGCACCTGAAAAAGAAGAATGGAACAAAAGGAATAGCTTTAGTAATATTCAAACAATAAAAAGTATACGGGTTTCCATGACAACACAATAGTTTAAAGTGCTTAAATGGTCTAAATATAAAGGTGACGTGTCATATCTGTGTCCTTCCTCCATCATCTATTGGTGATTTTAATATATCAACACCGTATATTAACATTTTAATTCATGAAGCCAAACTTCTTTCATTCCTCTGCTGTTGTTTCTCATGTATATTTTCACATGAAGTGATGTAATAGAGAGACACTGGGGAACAGTAAGCGTGTGTGTGTGTGTGTGTGCGCGTGTGTGCATGTGTGTGTGCGCGTGTGTGCATGTGTGTGTGCGCGTGTGTGCATGTGTGTGTGTGTGTGTGTGTGTGTGTGTGTGCGCGCACTAACATTGAGTCTCTGTGCTTTCAGTTGATACTTCTGTCATCGTCTACCCACAATCCCATGGAACAAATCATCACAGCTGCTCTTCCATACAGTGTAAGTTCATGCCGATCCCTGTTGTCATTATACTTCAATTAAAAACAATGTTCTGTCTGTATTTGAAGCACTACATGCTGAACATAAGAATGCACCTCTAGACTCCTCCATCTCATCTTACACTTATAGAAGTATAAAGTATAAATCATCATGTTTAGTGTCCCAGGACTGCCAGTGATAACCCTGTAAAGTATTTGTTCACAGTCTACAGTTGTTTAAATAAATCATGTGCTCTATATAGCAACGGTCTCTCTCTCTCTCCTTCTTGCTTTATCTTTACATCATTTATCTCATTTATGTCTACTAGGATATCAAGTATGCAGTATTTGTCTCTCCGTGATTAATTTTTTATGTAGATATAATCAAAAATAGACTTCATAATATTTAATGAGGTTACTTTAAGTTTTCTGTTAAGGATAGTGGTGAAAATGTATTTCCCCAAATGCTCTAATATATTCAATACACTAAAATAAAATAAAATCAAAACATATAAAAAATATTGGGGTCAGTAAATTTAAAATTAATTTGTTTGAAGTCACATCTGCTCATAAGGATGCATTTATTGTCTCAAAAATACAGTAATGTATTTGTGAAATACTATTATAAATGCATATAGCTGTTTTCTATGTGAATATGTGTTAAACTAATTTATTTCTGTGTATTTTCATCATCATTACTCCAGTCTTCGGTGTCACGTGATCTTCAGAAATCATAATAATATACTCAAGAAACATTTCTGATTATTATCAATGTTGAAAACAGTCGTGCTGCACAATATTTCTGTGGAAACTTACACAAATGCAATTGTTTTCATATTTTAATTTTAATAACTGTTAACGGTTTTTACACTATTGGACTTTTAGAAATTTGTCTAAATTAGTAGAGGAAAATACATGAGTAATTAGTTAGTTCATGAAGAATTATTAATGTAATTCCCAGTTCAGATGCACGCTCGTGAATTAAAATGTGACAGATATTGTAGGTGACACGCTGGAGTGCACGCATGACTCTGCGCGTGTGCGCGCGCGCTCCGCGTTATTTCCGCATGAATATGATGAAGACAAAAGCTCCGGTCCGAGAAGAGCTCCATTAACACCGGAACATGAAATACTGTCTAGAAATATGCATGTGTGCACTGATAATACAAATGCACAGTCTTCTGCTCATGCTTCTTCATTTCAGTTGTGATTATAACTGAAAGAAGCATCTACCGGTGGAAGTGCATCGGTCGTGCATTCGGTCTGGTCTTGTATCGGAATGTGTGTGAATCACGCGACCCAGCCCAAGAACTCCACGTGCATCATCTACAAGCATGCAGTGGCTCATTCAAATCAACGTGCAGCATTAAAAATGTCCGTGTTCATGCAAAAACCGGTTCACCCACCGGTTCTCTGTCTGGACTCTCGTCTTCCGCAGACCCAGCCGCTCCGGTCGCCTCTGACGTCACTCCCGGTCTGGGAGAAACGGACCGCTCGAGGAGCGTGAAATAGAGCGGTAAGAAGAGTGCGCTTATGCGGGAGCGCGCGCGTTTCGTTCAGTCGGGCGCGCGTTTCGTTCAGTCGGGCACGCGCCGCTGTGAGTGATGTGTGCGCGCGCCGCTGTCCACAGTCTCGTGGTGCTGAAGCTCCACCGGTGCGTTTCGAACCGAGAACAACTTGGTTTGATTCAAATACGCTACAATTGTGTCCATAATTACCATACATTAAATATGTTTGAATGCAGTATCTAAAAGTTCGTATACGCTCATTTTTCTAAATAATAATAATAATAATCATAATTTCTCTCTCTATCTATCTCTCTCTCTGTGTGTGTACTTGTTTATGCTTTTACTTTATACTTTACTTTTTAGTCATTTAGCAGATGCTTTTATCCAAAGCGACTTACAAATAAGAACAAGTAACTAAAACTACAAGTTAAAACTCTATAAATACTATATAAACATTTAAGAAAATGGAGAAATTAAATTAAATATAAAATGCATACAACAACATTTCAAAACTAAACATTTAAATGAAAACAAAAAATAAAGATAAAAACAATAAAAATATTAAAACATCAAAAGGTATGAGTATAAAATGATTCTAACATGACACTAAGCCATATATATATATGTTATTTCATTTCCATGTAGTATGTTGAAGTAACGTTACTAAAATAAATACAATTTATTAAAACTAAAACTAAAGAAAATACCTATAAAGACATAATACATTCATACATAATTTATCTAAAAGTCGATGGTCTGTACACTCCTCGGTCTTCAGGCGACGGCTGCCGCGGTAAACTACGCTTTTATACCCATCTAACAAATACTACTCCAATTCAGCTGAACACACTCTCCTGTTAATCACAATACATGGCCAAGCAAGCGCCCGACACGGACAAGGGATTATGCTACATTGTGTGAAAGAAATGTCCCACAAGGATAGTAAAACCCGAATGTTTTTATATTGGGGGACTGGCCTGCGGTCCCAGGAGGGAAAACAAATATAAAAATTAGTAAATGATGTTTATCAAGAGCAAGAATGCAAACAGGTTTTCTGTAAGGGATAGGTTTAGGGTTAGGGGATAGAAAATATCGTTTGGTCAGTATAAAAATTAATAGAAGTCTATGGAAAGTCCCCACAATTAACAGAAACAAGTGTGTGTGCATGTTTATGTGGTTTATGAGGACACAAATTTGTATAATGACATGGGTATGACATAGGTATTACAAGGAGAAGGTGATTTATGAGGACATTTTCAGTGTCCCCATAATTTAAAACGCTTATAAATCATACAGAGTGAGTTTTTTGGGGGAAAGTAGAAATGCACCGTCTCCTGTGAGGGCTAAGTTTAGGTGTAGGGTAGGTGTAGGGCAATAGCACATACAGTTTGTACAGTATAAAAACCATTACGCCTATGGAGAGTCCCCGTAAACCATAAAAACCAACATGTGTGTGTGTGTGTGTGTGTGTGTGTGTGTGTGTGTGTGTGTGTGTGTGTGTGTGTGTGTGTGTGTGTGTGTGTGTGTGTGTGTGTGTGTGTGTGTGTGTGTGTGTGTGTGTGTGTGAAATACAGAAATGGAGAGATTTGACGTGTTTCATTGTCCACCAATTTCATGGAAGTGAAAACGACCAAATGGAATTTTTGTTTTAATTTTTCAGTGTAATCGCGAGCGTACATGTACTAAAGTTAAATCTGAGTATTTGTACATAACATATATTTTTACAGTTAAAAGCAAACATACTCTGTTTTTGGTTTGTTTATATATTTATGTGGTTGTATTTAATCTGAATCATGTTATTTGTTTAATACAGTAAAAAAATATTACATTTATAATTAAAAAATATAATTTTCAGTATTTTTTCAAAGTCTATCAGTTTTTATTGCACAATATTCGAGTTTGTTAAATTACTCAATTTAGGAACAGCACTAAATAAAAAAAATATTCTTAAAAAAAATGCAATGATGAACTTTACTTACATACAGTACAAATGTAATAAATAAATATGTTTATATAACATAATGCCTGTATGAAATTAGAATCGAATGATTTGTTTAATTACTACAACATGGCAAAAGTACTATATAAAATATTTTAATTTAATTTTAAATATGTATGATATTTTTTATTATTACCTGTATGAATTTTTAATCCAAGGATTTGTTGAATTACTAAAATATAGGAAAAGTACAACATACATTTTTTGTTTTATTTTGCAGTGAAATGAAGAACTTATTTTTTTCCCCTTTTTAAAATATATTTTTCTATTTATTAATTTGTATTGCTTCTGTATGGAATATGTTATCATGTATGGCTTACACATCAGAAGCTGGGACATGAATTAGTGTATAATATGTAAAGTAGCACTAGTGTATAGAGTAGAAAAGTATGGAGTTTGTTTCCTGGTGTTGCATAATCATTAAAGACTCAGAATAATGTCAATAAATAAAGTTTTATTTGAAACATTCAGTAGCCTCAAATATTCACAAAGCGTGTCATTGCACGAGAACAGTTTTCAAAGGCAAAGACACGATATCGACACGACCCAGAGGAACATCTGCACTTCCAAGTGTGCTACGATGTTGAAGGATTAAATACTCTCGCATCAGGTTCCCAAGAACCGAGCAAACACATTCTACTGTCCAAGTGAAAATCTAGATTCTTCATGTACTCGATACAAAATAACCTACAAATATATATAGAGCTCTGTTCGTGTGCTTTATAAAGTGATGTATCAAAATACAACGACATGTCGCATGCCAGCGCGGTGAGACAAGTACACGTTCACATCAAGACATGCAAGAGTTTCAGAAACGACATCTTGAGGTTTGAGAGAGCGTCGTTCTGGACGTCCGCGCGGGTAGAAAAACACATGTCGACTTTAACGAGGCGCTGTCCACCGGAAGTGCTGAAACACGTCTGACTCCGCAGACCCTCGCGTGCCAAGCTCGCTTCAGGCTTGTTATAGACTCTTCCGCTTCCAGTTCTCGAGCTGCTCTGGCACATGAGCTACATGCGTTGCATGCGCCGCGTGCGAGCGAGCCAGCCATAAACCTCGGTTAGAACTCAATCAGCCGAACGCGTCGTAAACTTAAGCGAGTCCGGGGAGGGAAAACGCGCACGCCGCGGCCAGGAGCTCCGTCTTCTGCTGCATCCGCTCGCGTTGCTTGAGATGCACGCGTCCGTGTCGCTTCTTCTCGTCGCTGCGCGCGAAGCGACGCTCGCACACGTCGCAGGAGAACGGCTTCTCGCCGGTGTGCGTGCGCATGTGGGTGGTGAGGTGGTCGCTGCGGCTGAAGCAGCGCAGGCAGACGCGGCACTGGAAGGGCTTGTGGCCGGTGTGGATGCGAATGTGGCGATTGAGCTCGTCGGAGCGCGAGAAGCGACGCTCGCAGCTCTCAACCGGGCAGGAGAATGGCTTCTCGCGCGCCGCGCCCTTCCTGCCGCGCGGTTTGGCACTCCGCGTGTTGGTGGACAGCAGCGAGTCCAGGAACGCGGTCGTGGCGCATGGGTACGAGATAGTACGGTAGAGGCTGTTCTCATGCGCCGCGACGGGAATCTGGAAGTTTAGCGCGCTCGCCTGTTCCAGCGGCTCTTGCTTGATCCACGTATCCAAAACTGAGTCGGTCTCGGGACCTAATGGAGAGAGCAGTTCAATGATGTCATCCAGGTCTGACAGTTCGTGGGAAGCAAATCCGTCGAACAGATCGCCGCCGTTGCAGCAGCTTCCGCCGCCGAACTCGCTCTTGACGCGGGAGGTCGCCTCCGCGAATTCGTCCAAGGAGTCATTGCACAGCGATTCCGGCGAGCCCAGCGAGCTGCCGGTGGATAACAGCGACTCCTGGCGCGACAGCACGCTTCCGTGAGAGTGACAGGAGAAGTTATCGGAGATCCCGACGATCTCCGTTAGGATGCTGAGGAGCGCGTCTGCGCTGCACGGCCCGGTCTCCGCGTAGAAGCTGCCGGTGTAGGTGAGCGGCGACGGCGGGAAGCAGTCGTTGGAGCAGTCGGGGAAACCGGCGTCCAGCGGCTCTGCTTTGGGCTTTAACAAACCACAAGCTGCGAAAGGAAGAGGAGAGAGATGCGTTACATAAGCTGTTGACTCACTGCATCAGGACTTGAATGCAAACTATAAGCGTGCTATTGCATTTAGTGCATTGCGTGCAACTCGGTCTCTTTTATCAATAGATCAGTTAGTCAATACACTGATTTAATATTAATATGAATAAGATAAAATGCAGTGCTCACCAGCATCAGGTTGATTCTGATTCTCCAGAGGAAATGTTTGTGCGCAAAGCAGATCCAACGCGCTGAAGTCCACGGTGTTCAGCATGATGTCGACGTGAAACTGGCACAAAATCCACAAGGAATGATTTCTGATTAACAATCCTGCTTTGGGATTCCCTTCCAGCTAGGCTTACTTCAGGTTCAGGTCTCCGTCGATTCGTTTACCGGAATCCCTCGTCTCGCTTTTATATCTTTCGGTTCCACCGAGGCTCCGCCCACCGCTCATCTACGTCAGCAGGAGGATTCCCCGCCGTGTGCGGACTATGGACGGCTCTTGCCCAAATATGGCCAGAGGATGTGACGGGGTTCCCCTCCAAAAATGGGCATGGGGCGTGACGTAGCGGAGACTTTACTGAAAACCATTGCGGAAAAATGAATGACAGGCGGCCATTATGTTCGCAATGGAACCGAGTCAAAGCGAAGGCGCCTCGGGGGACTTTTGACAGAAGATCTGATGGGTTAAAACGATGCACCGCAGCGGCGAGGCAATGAATGCACACTGAAAGCCCGTGCAATGCGGATATAACAGACTTTTATCCACAGACGAGCCACACTTGTTTGCATTTTAGAGATGAATAAACTGATTTGTAACAGGAAGCAAGTATCTGCTTTGTATCTGTCGCGTGACTGCTGGGTTGCATCAACTTTGCCCTCCCTTTCCTGATGTTTTGTAAAGCAAACAGGTTAGATCAGTTGTGTAGTTGATGCATCAGCCTCCTCCTGCAGCATTCAGAGCGTTTCACACACACATGCACACCAATAATGCATCTACATGTCCTGCTAAACCAATCAAAAGCAGATCGTGTATCATGCTTGTGCACGCTCATGTCGCTAATATGAGTCGAAAGAGTTCGCGTTACGATGTAAGATCATGATCACACGGTAAAAACGTGACTGCATAACATCTCCACCGTCTCGTTTCATCGCGTTATGTAACGCTTCATTTCTTCAGGTCGCCTGGCGCGCATTTGGACTGCAGCTGCTTCTATGATTTTCAAATATGAGTCATAAAGTTTATTTTGATGATAGCATTTCTCCAGCCGTTAGCACCCATGGAGATTTCATTTATTAGATGATGAGACTCAGGTGGATGCCCGGTTCATGCTAATATATGCAATGCTGCTGTGCAAGAAGAAATAAATGTGTTTATTTTGTAAGGTGCCTAAACATGAGGGAGAAACGCATGCGCTTTTATTCAATACAAATACATTATAATATATTGCGCAATTGTGCTTTTCAAGTAAATGTGTTTGTTGCTGTTTACAGGTGTTAAGCACATCTCAAATATCAGTAAGTCTTCTTGATTGTTTAAGCTCCCAGATAAGAATAATAATGAATTTAAAACTAATATCTAATTACTCATCAATCGTTTAAAGTCATCTGACTTTAGCAGGCCTGTGTATAATCAAGCATTCTCCTTCTGGACTCCCAGGTACAATGATCTAATCATGTGAAAACTCATTGCATTTATTTGTGATTTACACTCTTAAAAAGTCAATGTTCCAGTTCCCTCGCAATACCATAGAAGAAGCAGATTGGGTTCCCTAAAGAACATTTGTGAATGGGTGCCGTCAGAATGAGAGTCCAAGCAGATCAGTTAACATCTGGAGACAAATCCATCATTAACACGTTTTTAACTCAAATATGAGTCCATAATCCATAATAACGCTTCCTCCAGTGAAAAAGTGCATCTTGTTTTGTCTTGTAAACGCTGCAGACTTCTCTCCTGATTCAGACCAGAACACTTTTCACTGGAGGAAGAGTTATATGGATTATTTATAGCAATGGTTTGAAGTTAAACACATCTTAATGCTGGATTTGTTTCAGCTTTTGTCTTCTCCAGATGTTAACTGATGGACTGTGGATTATTGTGATGTTTTTATCAGACTCTCATTTTGACGGCACCCATTCACTTCCATTGGTGAGACATTGATGCAATGCTACATGTCTCCAAATCTGATGAAGACACAAACTCATCCTGACCTCTTGAGTATAGACCACATTTTCAGCAAATGTCCATTTCTGGGAGAACTATTATTTTAGGAGTGAGACAGATATGTGAGGAATTTAATATGCTATGTTGAACATGTTTCATATAAACTGTTATAGGGTAAAACTGTGCTTTTAGACTCACTTTATTCCTAAAAGTAGCGTATTGTACCTGAAGTGGTCCTATACTGTAACATACCCACAGTGTTATTGTATTAGGCGTTTGTATTCACATACACACACGTGCATGTTCGCTATATGCAGTAGACTGCAGGCCTATATCATACTTAAGTTTAATGTCATCGTCGTTGTATTATCGCATTGTGTCGTTCTGCTTCCGGAAACCGAGACCAAACAAGGCTCTGTGACAGCCTGTCGCACGTGATTCATCTGTTTTCTGGCGACATCTCAATCGTTACACAGCGCTGAATCGTCGAGGCGTGGGCGCGCACCGGGGCAGCCCGTTCCCGGTAACGGCAGCAGCTGTCAAGCGCGAGGCATTCCCGCCAAAAATACACGCTCGCCCCCGCCGGTGCCGGAGGATCTCAATAATACAGTGAGGAAGAACACATGCTATAGCTGCAGGACACCCGCGAGTTCCTCCGCTGTAAGTTACCTTATGAGCATGTGACAATATAAATATATTGAACATTTAGTAAGTTATATCTCAAACAAACTATGAACTACCCCATAGGCGAATATATGGTGAACGACAGAATAAATGATATTTCAGAACTCCCCGATTGATGCAGCACGTGACCCTGAACCAGTCATAACATAAGGGTGCATTTATCGAAATTGAGATTTATGCATCATTTGAAAATTGAAAGTGACATTCACTTATGAGGTGAAACTATAAAGGTAGAAAATAAATATATTTGTTACTCGAAATAAAATAAACATCAATTAAAATAAAATTACATTTACATTATAACAATAGAATATAAAAAAGGCCAAATTTCTGTATTTATTTGTGACCCTGGAGCACAAAACCAGTCATAAGGGTAATTTTTTTTAAATTGAGATTTATACATAATCTGAAATATGAATAAATCCGCTTTCCATTGATGTATGGTTTGTTATGATCGGACAATATTTGGTAAATCTGGAATCTGAGGGTGCAAAAAAAATCTAAATATTGAGCAAATCATCTTTAAAGTTGTTCAAATGAAGTTCTTAGCAATGCATATTAATAATCAATAATTACGTTTTGATATATTTACGGTACTAAATATCTTCATGGAACATGATCTTAATATCATAATGATTTTTGTCATAAAATATAAATGTATAATTTTGACCCATACAATGTATTGTTGGCTATTTCTACAAATATAGCTGTGCTGCTTATGACTGCGTCTGTGCTCCAGGGACACAGATATGATTAGTTTATAATCTATTGAAAAAGTTTAGTTTTGTTATCAGTAACATACACGTTTGTGTTTTCGACCTTCTCTCCGCGTTCAATGCTTTCTGACCTCTTTATGACACGGGTTTTCTCATTATTTGAATAGCCTATGTGTCCAGACACGACAGCAGCGGTGCTTGTAACGTCTTGTTCTTGAGTGACGCGACGCTCGCGTTCAGCGTGATCACGTGTATCTGTGCCCATGTGACGTCATCTTGCCCCGCCTCGGGTCCAAAACGAGCTCTTATTGGAGCTTGATTAAATAAACGCGTTATGGAGGACGTTTTAAAACTTGCAGATTTCTGCACTTTCTGATTCTGCGCCGGAGAGAAATCAGTACAAACCAGAGAAAAGCACAGCTGTGTGGGTTCTCTGTGTTGTGGCGGTTGCCAGGGTGGAGCAGTGCGGTTGCTAGGGTGTTCTGAGTGGCTGTTAGTTTATTGGTTATTATGAGCGGTTGTTAATGCATCGCTGTATGGTTGCTAATGTGTTCTCAGTAATAGTCAGTGAATTGCTATATGGTTTCGAAGGCCTTCTGATTGGTTGTTAGTGTAGGGTTGCACAGTTGCTAAGGTGTTCTGAGTGACCAAATCTAGATTGTAAAATCTAAGTCTTTTTCTTGAGTTATCAAAGGCTTTTGACGCAGTTGATCATGGTATACTCTTAAATTGTTGGTCTCTCTGAAAATGCTATTAAACGGTTTGCCAGCTATCTGTCAGAGAGAACACAGTGCGTGCGTTTAAACGATTGTACTTCATCTATTCGGTCGCTTTCCAAAGGTGTCCCTCAGGGGTCTGTTCTGGGCCCTATTTTATTTTCCTTGTATATAAATAATTTATGTGATAACATTAGAAATGCTAAATACCATCTGTATGCAGACGCGTGTATGCGTTTGATATTGTTCAGTTCCGTTTATGTCAACTTAAGCTGGTTTTAAACACTGATAAAACTAGTTTAATGATTTTTTCAAACTCTAAAGTTGTATCAAGTAATCGTTCTGATATTATATTCTTCCAGGGAACAACAATAGATTATGTTGTAAGTTATAAGTACCTGGGCATCCTATTTGATAGTCAGTTAACTTTTAACTTGCATATTGATAAATTACTCTCAAAGCTTAAGCTCAAATTGTGGTTTTACTACAGAAATAGATCTTTATTTTCTTTAAATGCAAGGAAATATTTGCTACCTTCTTATCACTCTTGGATTATGGTGATCTGCTGTATATGAATACCCAGGATATTATCTAAAAAAACTTGTCATGAGCTGGGTTTGCTTCTCTGTCTCTCTCTCACACACTCAGTCGTACATGCACGCACGCACGCACACACGCAGACACACAGATACACTCACACACAGAGACACACACACACACACACACACACACACACACACACACACACACATGCATACACACACACACACACACACACACACACACATGCATACACACACACACACACACACACACACACACATGCATACATACACACACACACACACACACACACACACACACACACATGCATACAGACACACACACACACACACACACACACACACACATGCATACACACACACACACACACACACACACACATGCATACACACACACACACACACACACACACACACACACACATGCATACATACACACACACACACACACACACACACACATGCATACAGACACACACACACACACACACACACACACACACACACACACACACACACACACACACATACAGACACACACACACACACAGACACGCACACACACACACACACACAGACATACAGACACACACAGACACACACACACACACACACCTGCTCTCACCTCCACCTGTCTGTCATCACAATAAGCGCTCGTGTTGCTTTGCAGTGACACCTGTTCCCGCTCTGATCTAATCATGTCCTCTATTTACAGCGGCTGTGCTTGCTGTTCTCTGTTGCATTATTGTGTGTCATGCGTTGGATGTTGTCTCTCTCTCTACCTGTCGTAATACGATAGAAGTCTTACCTTGTCTCGTCTGGAGTGTCTGTGTGCATCTGGTTTTCTGGGTGTCCTGTTGCTGCTTCCAGTGAGCCCAGTTCCACGAGCGCTCTCCGACTGGAGTCTGGACCAGACCAGGACCTGCTGTATTGTTTTGCCTTTTTCATCCAGTTCTGTGCCAGTGTACGACATCTTCATTAAAGACTGTCTCTAATACTCCCTTTGCACTTGGATCCTTTACTATCCCTGACACAACTTGATTCTGATTTTCATAGCGCCTTATGTTGTATTACTGGTTATAGTTATCAAACACAAACAGTTATCAAAATGAATGAATGATACACCCACACACACGTGTGTGTGTGTGTGTGTCTGTGTCTGTGTGAGTGTGTGAGTGTTTGTGTATAGTGTGTGTGTACGTGTGTGTTTGTATAGTGTGTGTGTGCATGTGTGTGTATAGTGTGTGTGTATGTGTGGGTTTGTATAGTGTGTGTGTGTGTATGTGTGTGTATGTATATTGTTTGTGTGTGTATAGTATGTGTGTGTGCATGTGTGTGTATAGTGTGTATGTGTGTGTTTGTATAGTGTGTGTGTGTGTGTGCGTGTGTGTGTATAGTGTGTGTGTATGTGTGTGTTTGTATAGTGTGTGTGTGTGTGTGCATGTGTGTGTATGTATATTGTGTTTGTGTGTGTGTGTGTGTTTGTATAGTGTGTGTGTGTGTGTGTGC
Organism: Schizopygopsis malacanthus; assembly: GCA_027474115.1. Classification (NCBI taxonomy): domain Eukaryota; kingdom Metazoa; phylum Chordata; class Actinopteri; order Cypriniformes; family Cyprinidae; genus Schizopygopsis; species Schizopygopsis malacanthus. The sequence goes on along the minus strand of CM049864.1, from coordinate 1,033,898 downwards.
ATGTGTGTGTATAGTGTGTGTGTGTGTATAGTGTGTGTGTATGTGTGTGTGTGTGTATGTGTTTGTATATAGGTATTTTCTTTAGTTTTAGTTGCAATAAATTGTATGTATTTTAGTAACGTTACTTCAACACACTACATGGAAATTAAATAATATATAAATATATATATATATGAGTGTTTGGCTTAGTGTCATGTTAGAATCATTTGTATACCTTTTGTTGTTTTAATATTTTAGCTTTATTTTTTGTTTTCATTTAAATGTTTAGTTTTTAAATGTTGTTGAACGCATTTGTCATCTTATTTAATTTCTCAATTTTCTTAAATGTGTGTATATAGTATTTATAGAGTTTTAACTTATAGTTTTAGTTACTTTTTCTTATTTGTAAGTCGCTTTGGATAAAAGCGTCTGCTAAATGACTTAAAAGTAAAGTAAAAAAGTATAGTGTGTGTGTATGTGTGTGTGTGTGTATCAGAGGTGGAAAGAGTACAAAAATATTCTACTCAAGTAAAAGTACCATTACATTACTGAAATTTTACTTAAGTACAAGTAAAAAGTAGCTCATTTAAAATTTACTCAGAGTAAAAATTACTTAGTTACATTTTAACAATGGGAGGGAGGGAAAAATGGGATAGACCAAAGATGTCAAACTCAGTACCTGGAGGGCCACAGCCCTACACAGTGTAGATATTATCCTAATTAAACACATCTGATACAGCTAAACTAATCATTTAGGCTTATTTGAAAACTACATGGTGTGTGTGTTGGAGCAGGGTTGGAAATAAACTCTTTAGGGCTGTGGCCCTCCAGTAACTGAGTCTGACACACCTGGGATATGCCTATAAATCTCAAACTAGGTGTCTTTAATTAAAGGAATCAGTTAATTAGAATTATAAGACATTTGGGCTGTTACCAGGCAAATTAAATCAGTATCAACAAAATTAATCTTTGCAATGCAGAGGAAACACAGAAGCTTCATCTGAAGTGGTATAGATGTATTACACACTGACATGAATGCATTCAGCCTGCAGTTACAAATGCAGAAATAATGTTTTGATATAAATAAGACATAAAATGTGACCCTGAACCACAAAACCATAAGGGTCCATTTTCCTAAATTGTGATTTATACATCATCTGAAAGCTGAATAAATCATATTTCCATTGATGTATGGTTTGTTATGATCGGACAATATTTGAAAATCTGGAATCTGAGGGAGCAAACAATCCAAATATTGAGAAAATCATCTTTAAAGTTGTTCAAATTAAGCTCCTAGTTTTGATATATTTACAGTAGGATATTTACAGAATATATTAATGGAACATGATCTTTACTGAATATGCTAATGATTTTTGGCATAAAAGAAAAATGTATAATTTTAACCCATACAATGTATTGTTGGCTATTGCTACAAATATACCCAGCGACTTAAGACTGGTTTTGTGCTCCAGGGTCACAAATGTTAAATAGTCATTAGAAATAAAAAAATAATAATAATCAAAAGATACTTTAAATGTTAAATTAGAACCACCAGTAGGTGTCAGTAAGTCACTCATAAGTGAGTCATTGCGATTGAACAGAATCATTTAAACGGTTAATTCAAGGAATGAAACACGTCATTGCTCAGAGTCAGAGACGCAAAACTGTGTGTGGAATTATTTTTGTTGTCGAAATAGAGCAAAAACAGGCAATATGGTGTCTAAAACGCAAGTCTCTTAATTAACTTCTTGTTTTTTGAACTGTTGTAAAAAGCAAAACTACAGGCCTATGTAATCGTGGTGATTTTTTGAGAAAAACGGCATTCTTCGTGTGATGTTGACTTACTATATTAAATTATATAAATATATACATTTTCTGCTTCTATATCTTCAATTTTGTGATCATTCTAAACGCATTTTAACAGACTGAATCACGCAGTGAAAGAAAGCACTCCCGTTAAAACAACAATTATTATATTATCTCAGATGATATTGCACACCCTGCAGCACTGTCTTTTTGGCTCATTTGTGCAAAACCTTTTGCTAAAAGCTTCGTTTTAACCACCAATGCAATGATGTAAGTATTTACGTTACCTCTAACTTACATGTTTGCGAAGGGTTGATGTCGAGATGTTATAAGCTGCTAGTTCGGTCTCCCGAGGCAAACACAGCTTACACTGCATAATAGAGCATGAATATATGGCCAGGGGTTCACTTCATTTCCTTCGAGTTCAACTTCAGCAGAGTACGACGGGGTTTGGTTTTCAGCTGGGTCTGCACCATTAGGGGCCGTTCACATATCGCGCCTAAAAACGCATGGAAAACGCTAGGCGCGCTGCTTTCTCCTTTTTCCAATGCCCTCGGGCGGTTGCGCTCCGGATGCGTTTGTCGTTGCTAAGCAACCATCAGCTGCGCTCTCCGTTACATGAAGGAAATTTCGTCACATGACCTGCGGTGCGCTTGCGGCATTCTGAAAAGTTGAGATGTTTTTATCTCGATGCGGCGCGGACGCGCCTGGAAAAAACGAGCGCGTCACTTCCATTATGAGCGCGCATACCGCGCGTCTACATTTGAAATAACGAACTTAAGCGCGCAAAAGACGTGATATGTGAGCGGCCCCTAAAAACGCCTGTCATGTTCGTCTGCATCGTTCTTGTTATTTTTAGCGCCAGTTTCTTCTTCTGCCCATTATTTGCTGCAGTTTTTCCACGGAGCGATTTTTTTTCGAGGGGTAACGCCTCCGTCCGGATGCCCACCGGGTCGTTTGTTTGTGCCAGAGTCTTTACGGTCCGATGTCATTCGATGGAGTCATTGTTCCAAGGTGGCTTGTCATCCTGGGGTGAGTCGTACCATGTTTCTTACTAAACAACGGTTCTGGTGGCCGTCTATGGCTCGCGACATACGATGTTTTGTTTTGGCTTGCTCTGTTTGTGCCGTTTCTAAGACTTCTAATCGACCCTCTGCTGGACTCCTTCAGCCGCTGTCGGTTCCGTCGAGACCCTGGTCCCACATTTCGCTAGATTTCGTCACAGGTCTCCCAGCCTCAAGTGGGAACACGGTGGTTTTGACCGTGGTGGACCGGTTCTCGAAGGCTGCCCATTTCATCCCTCTGCCTAAATTACCGTCTGCCAGAGAGACAGCGGTTGCTGTCATTGACCACGTTTTTCGCATTCATGGTCTCCCGACAGACGTGGTCTCTGACAGGGGGCCTCAGTTTGTCTCTAAATTTTGGAGTGAGTTTTGCCGTTTGCTAGGGGCGACTGTTAGTCTTTCTTCTGGGTATCATCCCCAGAGTAACGGTCAGACAGAGAGAGCCAACCAGGACTTAGAACGTATGTTGCGATGTGTGGCCTCCCAGAATCCGTCCTCTTGGAGCCAGCAGCTCTCATGGGTTGAGTACGCACATAACTCATTACCAGTATCTGGTACGGGCCTGTCTCCGTTTGAGGGTAGCTTAGGGTACCAGCCACCAATCTTTTCCAGTCTGGAATCCGAAGTCGCGGTCCCCTCTGCCCACGCATTTGTCCAGAGGTGTCGACGCACCTGGAGCAGGGCCAGACAGACCCTCCTCCAGGTGGGGGCACGCACCAAGGCCAAGGCTGATCGCCACCGGTCAAGGCCTCCCGTCTATGTCGTCGGTCAAAAAGTGTGGCTTTCATCTAAGAACATTCCTCTCCGTACCGTTTGTAACAAACTTGCTCCTAAATTCATTGGCCCGTTTACCGTCACCAAGATCATTAGTCCGGTGGCGGTCCGCCTCAAACTTCCTCCAGCGTACAAGAGGATTCATTCCGTTTTTCATGTTTCCAAATTAAAACCTGTTTTTCATGCCCCCATTAATCCGCAGACCCCGGTTCCTCCACCGCCGCGACTCGTAGATGGGGAACCGGTTTATTCGGTTAAGCGTATTCTGGACTCTAGGCGGAGGGGACGCGGATTCCAGTACTTGGTGGACTGGGAGGGTTACGGTCCTGAGGAGAGGAGTTGGGTGCCTGCTAGAGACATATTGGATCACACTCTTATCGATGTTTACAATCGTCAGGTAAGTTCATCTGGGAACGCCAGGAGGCGTCCTTAGGGGAAGGGGTACTGTCACGGTTCATGGATCTGTGTGCTCATTCTGTGTTCGTCTATGTTGTGGACCTGCTCGTTGTGCTTGTCAGCGTTGCCTAGTTACCGTGCACCTGACTAGGTAATCAGAACGGTGACAGGTGTAGCTCGTCTGCACTGCCTATATCTGGCTGGCGTTTCTGTGGTGCGTTGTCAGATCGTTTTTACTGTTGTGGTGTACTTACTCTCTGTGTCAGTCTTCCAGGTCCTGAAGCTGTTCTCGCCTGGTCGCGTTTCTGTATATCTCTGCCCGAGCTGGAGACTCTGCACCGCCGGGTTTACTGCACCTGCACTGCCGATGATATCTGCACCTCCACTGTGTTTGGAGTCTGCACCTGCACTGCCAGCTTATCTCACCTCCACTGTGTTTTGGAGTTGCCTAATAAAGACTATCTGTTTTTCACTCGCAATTGGATCTCGAGCTTTCTGTACCGTGACATATAGTGTGTGTGCGTGTGTGTGCATGTGTGTGTATGCATGTATAGTGTTTGTGTGTGTATAGTGTATGTGTGTGTGTGTGTATAGTGTGTGTGTGTGTGTATAGTGTGTGTGTGTGTGTGTGTGTGTGCGTGTGTGCGTGTGCGTCTGTCCGTGTGTATTAGTGATGATGAGTGATATAAATGTATTTTCCTCTCTGTTCTTTGACAGGTTCGAGGTCAAACGCTGCGGTAAACATTCAGTTGTTTATACTGACGCCGGACCTTGGAGCTGAAGGTAATTACTGAGTTTAATACACATTAATGCTTCGTACTTTTCCACTTTTTGTTAAATTTGTTTGTAAAGTTGTTTTATTATTTGTATTGTATTTTATGTTATTCATGGTTACAGAATGAAATCTTTTATTTGTGTTTATACAGATTTATAGTTTATTCCGTTTTAGTTCATATTTAATTAACAACATCGGTTCTCTTGTTTTATTTTCTATTTTGGTCATAGTTTATTTGTTTAATTATATAATTACTAATTAACAATATGTGAATCTTGTTTTTAGCCTATACAGTTACATTTTTGTTTTTTTACTAATTTAATATACTTTACAAAACTCGCATCTTTTTTCGTTTTATACAGTTTTACTGTATTTACTCATTCAGATAAAACAGATTTTATTTAATTAAATATTTTTTATGTCTATAGTTTTACTTTATATCTACTAATCTAATGCAAACCTGTATCTTGTTTTTTAATTTAATTCAATTAAATAGCAAAATCTGTATCGTTTTTTGTATTTTAGTCTTTAGCTTTACTTCATATTTACTACTTTAATTAAAATCCTGTATTCTGTTATTCATCTAATTTTATTTTAATCTAGACAGTTTTACTTTATATTTTATAACTTTTGAATTCAAAACATGTATTATGTTGTTTTCTATTTTAGTCTATGCAATTATATTTACATTTACTAATTAAATTAAATTAAATTCCATTTTAATTTTATTTTAAACTAAATTAATTAAACTGATACTTATTTTTTATTCTGTAAAGCGTCATATTTATATTTAATTATTAGTTTCTGTTTACTTTTAAAACCCGCTTTAGTTCTGTCAAAAGCAACCAAACAAAATGCATCTGGACTAATTAAAGTTGATTATTTCTTGATTTATTTTTTTAAGACCAGAAATGCAGCGGTTACGGCTCTTCTCAAGGTTTGTTTATTCGTCACATAATAAATTATACAGGGTATAATCAGAAGTGAAATGTAAATCAAGTCAGGTCCGCTCAGTGCAAAAAAAACAAAAAAATTATAAAAGTAACACAACACAAGACAACAAAAAATGTATAAAAATAACACAACACAAGACAACAACAACACAAGACAACAAAAAATGTATAAAAATAACAACACAAGACAACAACAACACAAGACAACAAAAAATGTATAAAAATAACACAACACAAGACAACAACAAGACAAGACAACAAAAAATTAATAAAAGTAACACAACACATATATATAAATATAGGTAAAAAAAAAAAAACAAGAAGAGAAATAAAAAGTAAAATGTGCAATTAAAAAAAAATTATACATTAAAAAAAACAAAGACACTTCTTTTGCTGTGAGACCAGAATGTGTCATAAAACATTGCACTAAATGTCCCGCTAGAAGTGGTTCTAGTACGTGACCGGTTAACTAGCAGTCATCAGATCTGCTCCATCATTGCTCAGACACCTCAGGGTTTCTGTGACCCCAAACCAAGGCTGATCCGCCGAGCCGTTATATGAGCTCTGAGAGCGTGCGTCTGTAGGTTAATGAAGAGCATCATGTGTTCAGTGAGCGTGTGCTGCGGCGCTGCTCTGCTGCTGCTGCTGCTGCTCAGATGCATGCTGGGACGCCGCTCTGTGCCGTGTCTGCCGCGGGTGCCGGTGTTGGGCAGTCTGCTGCACCTGCGCTCGTCTCTGCCTCCTCACCTGCTCCTCACGCAGCTGTCACACAGGTACGGTCCTCTGTTTGGCCTGTACGCCGGTCCACACTTCACACTGGTGGTCAGCGAGATCAGTCTGGTCAGAGAAGTGCTGCTGCAGCGCGGCCGAGAGTTCGCCGGACGGCCCAAGATGGTGAGCATGACCGTCTGAGACTGATGCTGTAATATATATTTACATTCATGCATTTAGTAGAAGCTTTTATCCAAAGTGACTTACAGTGCATTCAGGCAATACATTTTTAATCAGTATTTGTGTTCCCTGGGAATCGAACCCACAACCTTTACACTGCTAACACAATGCTCTACCACTGAGCCACAGGAACATGATAGTGTTGATAGTGAATCCAATGAAAAACACGTCCAAGACAGATTGCACTCGTAAACTATAGGAAAAATATAAGATTGAACATTTTGCATGTAGAAAATGGACCATTTAGATTTTTTTCATTTCTTTAATAATTAAAGATTATTTTATTTTATTAATAATATTTATTGTATTAATATTTTTGTGTAAAAATATTTATTAGAATTATAACTCAGAATTATTATTTAAATAAAGTGTATTACAGTTTTTTTTCCAGCTGTTTACACATTTTCAAAACTTTAGACTACTGTAAAAAACTGTATTTAAATACAAATATTTAAATAAAGTCATACTTTTTGCATTACAGTAATAAGAGAAAATATGTAATACAATGCTTTTTTTATTTAAATTAGCTTTTTATTGATTTTTAATTAAATTATTGTATTTTAAATTAAAAGATCTATGAAATATGTTAGCATAATTTTTGAATAATTTAATGTATGAAACATATTTTTTGCATTACAGTAATGGGTGAAAATGTATGAGTTTTTTTATTTAAATCAGTAGTGAAAGGCAAAATATTAGCATTATTTATGAATACTTATTTATCATTCACTTTACAGTATTGCATTACTTTAATGAGAAAATGTGATTTTTTTTTTAATAAAGGCAGTATAACAGATATTATCATGATGCATAATGATAAGTGTGATACTCTCAATTCGAGTAATGTATGTTTTTGATATTTTAGTAATAAAATTGAAGGGTCAAGTGCGCTTAATTGTGATAAAAGTAGTGCAAAACATATTATTTTCCTTTTAACGTTGTGGTGAAATATGACCTGTATATGTTCTTGACAGGATTTACCCTACAGCATCTTTGCGTTCTTCAATAGTTAAAGTAGGTTTAAACGAGCTTCTCATCTCTGGCTCTGGTTTTCACAGGTGACCACAGATGTGTTGACTCAGGGGGGGAAGGATATCGCGTTTGCAGACTACAGTCCGCTGTGGAAGAACCATCGGCGTCTGGTGCACAACTCCTTCACGCTGTTCGGCGAGGGATCTGGCAAACTACAGACCATCGGTAAACCAAACCAGCATTAAAGCCTGGATGTTTATTCATTTAAAGTGTTTCAGATTGTGATTAAAGTAAATGAGTGGCATCATGATCGTGGGACTTCATGAGACGGTCACATGTTCACGCTTACTACGAAGCTCTGAAAGTGTTTCATAACATTATGCAAAAACTTTAATGTAAATGAAAACTATTTAAAAATGAAAACGTCATTAATTCAGATTATAAAGTAGAAGTATTTTCACTTGTATTTACACTATTTGGATCCTATGGAAGCTTGTTACTGCCCTGGGGTGAAAAGAAGGTAATTGTGAATTTTCGTCTCACAATTCAGACTTTTATTCAGAATTGCGATATAAACTGAGAATTGCGAGATATAAACAAAGAATTGCGGTATAAACTCAGAACTGTGATATAAACTCAGAATTATGATATAAATTAAATTTCGAGATATAAACTCAGAATTGCGAGATATAAACTAAGAATTGTGATATAGACTCGGAATTGTGATATAAACTCAGAATTGCGAGATATAAACTAAGAATTGTGATATAAACCCAGAATTGTGATATAAACTTAGAATTGTGATATAAACCCAGAATTGTGATATAAACCCAGAATTGTGATATAAACTTAGAATTGCGATATAAACTCAGAATTGTGATATAAACCCAGAATTGTGATATAAACCCAGAATTGTGATATAAACTCAGAATTGTGATATAAACTCAGAATTGTGATATAAACTCAGAATTGTGATATAAACTCAGAATTGTGATATAAACTCAGAATTGTGATATAAACTCAGAATTGTGATATAAACTCAGAATAGCGATATAAACTCAGAATTGTGATATAAACTCAGAATTGTGATATAAACTCAGAATTGTGATATAAACTCAGAATTGTGATATAAACTCAGAATAGCGATATAAACTCAGAATTGTGATATAAACTTAGAATTGTGATATAAACTCAGAATTACGATATAAACTCAGAATAGCGATATAAACTCAGAATTGTGATATAAACTCAGAATTGCGATATAAACTCAGAATTGCGATATAAACTCAGAATTGCGATATAAACTCAGAATTGTGATATAAACTCAGAATTGTGATATAAACTCAGAATAGCGATATAAACTCAGAATTGCGATATAAACTCAGAATTGCGATATAAACTCAGAATTGTGATATAAACTCAGAATT
>CM049864.1:1017301-1019801 GCA_027474115.1 Schizopygopsis malacanthus | reverse complement strand
GTCTGTGTGTGTGTGTCTGCGTGTGTCTGTGTGTGTGTGTGTGTGTCTGTGTGTGTGTGTCTGTGTGTGTGTGCGTGTGTGTGAGTCTGTGTCTGTGTCTGTGTCTGTGTGTCTGTGCGTGTCTCTCTGTGTCTGAGTCTGTGACTGTGACTGTCTGTGTGTGTCTGCAGGTGCAGGAGCGTGTTCACTCAGAGCTGGATGAGTGTGTGGGTCAGGCTCGTGCTCCGTCTCTGAGCGATCGCTCTCGTCTGCCGCTCCTGGACGCTGTTCTCTGTGAGGTGATGCGGATCCGTCCCGTCAGCCCCATCCTCATCCCGCACGTTGCTATGCAGGACACCAGGTAACCATGGCAATACTGGAGTGAAACCGGCAGGTTACCATGGTGATGAGGAGAACCCGTAATTAGAATATCAGATTCTAGCACAAGAAATAATTTCACTGCAAAACTACTGAGATGCCCGACACACACACACACACAGACAGACAGACACACACACACACACACACACACACACACACACACCACACACACACACACACACACAGAGACAGACACACACACACACACACACACACACACACACACACACACACACACACACACACACACACCACACACACACACACACACACACACACACACAGAGACAGACACACACACACACACACACAAATTGCAGAATAACTGCAGTCATATCTCCAGATGAACACTTTCTGAAGCAGCTCAGCTTTACTTGATTCTCCATCAATCATGTTTTAGTCTCAGATCTGATCATCAGATGATCTTTTGTTACGTTCACTGTTCCTCAGCGGAGGAATGATCTTCATCTCTCAATCAGCATTGCATTATATGTTTAGATCATTTACATCTCATCTGACTGAGACGTATTACTGCAGATATAGAGCGACCGCTGGTATTTAGATCATCTTATGTTAATATCTGCTGCTGTTATAAAACTCTCACTGATTTATATATTGATGCTGGGCTTGCAGTGAGATGTCTGATTACCCATAATGCCTCTGTGCTGCAGTTTGGGGGGTCACTCAGTTCCTAAAGGCACGCGTGTGCTGGTGAACATGTGGGCGATTCACCACGACCCCAAACACTGGGACGAGCCGGAGCAATTCAGACCCGGTAAGAACATCATTCATGCTCCTCAGAAACATATGTGTGCAATATAAACGATATCAAATCTATGGTCATATCATAAACACACACATGCAGAAACTCAAAGCTCTTCATGACAAACTGCCAAAATAAACTTGAAATAAAAGGAAATGTTATACATTTTAATTTGAGTAAATTGGATTTATTAGATTTTTTTTTATTTGATTGTTACCTAATAATACATTTGCATTAAATCCATAAATATTAAAACAGACAACAAGGAACTTCTGAACAGAGTAGAATAAAATATTTAATATGACCCTATTTTATTGTTACAAAAATTAATTAGACATATTTTTTCATTATTATAAATAATCGCCCACCTGTTCCTGTAATATAATTACTTTTTTCCCATAATTTAATGAGTTTTTATCTCATCTTTTTATCACATTTTTTCTCGAAATGTAATTAGTTTATTGTCAACATTTTATCTCGACTTTTTTCTCATAATTTAACGACTGTTTTCTCTAAATGTAATTAGTTTATTGTCAATTTGATCTTGACTTTTTTCTCATAATTTAACAACTTTTTTCTTGAAATATGAGTTCATTCTCAGCATTTTATCTCTACTTGTTTTCTGGAAAGTTAATGACTTTTTCTCGCAATTTAATGAGTTTAATCTCAACATAAAATTTTGAGAAAAAAGTAGAGATTAAATGTTTTTTTTCTGGAAATGTAATGACTTTAATTTCGAGATGGTTTTATTTTTGTATTATTGCTCCGCACTAATCTTCTTCCATAATAAATAAACAAAGAAAACAAAGAAACAATTAAATAGAATTTGAGGAAAACAACTTTTGTATAACTTTAAATAAAATTGTTAAATTCATAAGATGGATGCTTTCAATTAATTGTGCTAAAATTAAACATTATCCAGAAAAATTAAAGTGTAAAAAATAAAAAAGTTAATTTTGGAATCAAATAAAAAGAGGTCTCGTAGAACCCAGGTAAAGTAAAGGATGATCAGTCCGGAGTAACTTGTTTTGAGCAGTGTTTCTTGGGCACCCCTTCGAGAATGGATCATTTAGATCGGTTCTGTGTCCGCTCACAGCAACATTGCTCAAAACGTTGCCCTGTGCATCATCAGCCTAAATGTTTCATGTGTCTGTGTAGTTGTGTTTTGGATTATTTGTGTTTGTGAAACACACACAGCTGTAGTCTGATCTGTGAACTCCACACAGAGCGGTTCCTGGACTCGTCGGGGAGGAGAGTGACTCCGGGAAGCTTCCTGCCGTTCGGAGCCGGTCCGCGGGTCTGTGTGGGAGAATCTCTGGCCAGAACCGAGCTCTTTCTGTTCGCCAGCCGCCTCCTGCAGCGCTTCCACTTCAGCGT
>CM049864.1:997301-1014801 GCA_027474115.1 Schizopygopsis malacanthus | reverse complement strand
TTTAATTTGTAGACTCATTATTATACTTTTGTTGTTTTAATATTTTGAATTGATTTCAGCTTTATTTTCTGTTTTTATTTAAATGTTAATTTAAATTAATTAATAATTTAAATTGTTTTATTTAGTTTTGAAATATTGTTATATTGTATGCATTTGTCATTTTTATTTAATTTCTTTATTTTCTTAAATGTGTATATATAGTATTTATAGAGTTTTAACTTATAGTTTTAGTTAATTTTCTTATTTGTAAGTCGCTTTGGATAAAAGCGTCTGCTAAATAACAAAGTAAATGTAAAAAGTAATTTGTAATGTATAGATTTTCATATCTATTCTAATTCTCGTTCTATTAATACAATGGCTTTATATATTTAAATCTGCATAAATGAATGGCAATACAACAAGTAGTATCATGATGTGCATATACAATACGATGTTAATATTATTATCACATTGCAGTAATATGAGGGTTAAATGTGCTTAATAGTCATGAAACTAATGCAAAAATTAGTTTGGAGTCGAGCGTGGTCTTGATGAGCTTCACCCGCCTGCACGCTGTGAATGAACGATGACATAAAGACGTAAACGAACGCTGAAGTCCTGAGGCGCGTCTCGATTCTTCTCCGGTGCTTGTGATGCAGCGTCTGATTGGCCGAGCTGGTGTCCAGGAGCCTCTGGCCCGCCTGCTTTCTGTGCTTTCATCTTCTGCATTACCCAGAATTCCATGGAAAGGGTGCTTTTCACAACTGTTGGTGTTCGTGTCAAACTAATGAGCACAAGTCAGAGAGAATGTTTCCCACGTTTACGTGTGTTTGCACCTCTGTATCTTCAGTTCACTTCACGACGAAGAACCTTTCACTATGAATGGCAAACAAATCTAACAAAAATTTTGCATTATGTATTCAAATTTTTTTTTTTTGCATCAAATTCTTCTACATTTCAAAGCAAAAATTAAAAAAAAGAAAAACAAATATCAAATGGAAATTAATTTTTTCTTTCTATTTTTTCCCTCCTCATGAGGGGTCAAATCAAAGGTCATCACAGGCTGACTTTGGTCAAATACACACTACCAGCCAAAAGAGTATCTGCACGAGTCTCACAGAGGCTGCATTTATTTGATCAAAAATACAGTAAAATTGTGAAATATTATTCTAATGTAAAACAGATGTGTTAAACTGTAATTATTTCTGTGTATTTTCAGCATCATTACGTCAGTCTTCAGTGTCACATGATCTTCATAAATCATAATAATATACTGCTCAAGAAACATTTCTGATTATTATCAATGTTGAAAACAGTAATATTTTTGTGGAAACTGTGATGCATTTTATTTTTCAGGATTCACAGATTAATAGAAAGTTCAAAAGAACAGCATTTACTTCATATAGATATATTTTTTAACATTATAAAAGTCTTTAATGGCACTTTTAGTTAATTAAACACGTCCTTGATTAATAAAAGCTAGTCTCAGCCTCAGACGTGAAGCCCACGGACCGCTGGCCGAATGCATACGGCACACAAAAGTTGAAAAACTTCAGGAGTGTCGAAGTCGTCGTCGGATTGGTTGAATTATACAGGATTTCCGGGAGACGTGTGTGTCGTGTTCGTTAACGTTACAAGATGCCGTGACGCCAAACCCCCTCGAGAAGGAAGAAAGCCGCCGTGTTTATAACTGTGACACAAACGCTTTTCGGGGTCAACTAAACGCTGGATTTTCACAAGTATGTGAAATATTTAAAGCTCATGGCACAGAATCTTGGCCAATCTGATTGGTTATTTGACATGTCAGTCAAACGGTAATATGGGCGGGCCTTGGCCGATAAAAGCTGCCATGCGAGACTAAATAAAAGCATTCATAAAAAAGAAGTCCCATAATTATTTAACTCAAACTTTTGAATAGTAATGGATCCGTTTTCTCAAAAAATAAACAGTTTTTAACATTGATAATAATCGGAAATCTTTCTTGAGCAGTAAATCAGTATATTATTATGAATTCTGAAGATCATGTGACACTGAAGATACACAGAAATAAATTAGAGTTTAACACTTATTCACATAGAAAACAGCTGTTTTAAATTGTAATAATATTTCAAATTTGTACAGTTTTTTTGGATCCAATAAATGCAGCCTTGGTGAGCAGAAGATACTTTTTTCAAAAACATAAAAAAATCTTAATATTTCCAAACTTTTGGTAGTTTTTGACCCTTCGAGCCAAAGATGAGTTCGCAGATTCAAGTGTGTCTTCTGACATCAGCCTGTACATGGTTTCACTCAGAATAAGACCTGCATACGCTTAACGTCACACTCAGTCAGTTTCCATTGTGATGACGACTGTGTCAGTGGGCGGAGCCACTGATGAAACAGGCCACGCCTCTTTTCCGCCCCCACCTGGTCTGGCTCTGGCGGAACAGTCCGGACTATCATGAAGAGCGTCTCCCGTTTCATTGGCCGACTCTGCCTGTAAGTGTCCTTCTAATTCTTCCTCCTCTTCTTCATCGTCATCCTCCTCTTCACGTTCTACGTGGCAGCGGCAGACCTCGATGCCGGAGTCGCCAGTCAGCCGTCGCTGCTGGAAGTGCGTTTGGTCCACGTCCAGATCGCTCACGGCGGAATCGCGGCGCTCCGGTTCAATGCCGGGAGAAAAGAGAGCGGTTCTAGGCGGAGACTGAGGGGGCGGGGCCTGTGCAGGCTCCTCCCTCTGAGCTATGTTATTCTGCTCGGGATGAACCCCAAGCGGGTCAGACATGGAGAAGAGCTGGAGAGGCGATGAGGAGGCTGGTGGAGTCGGATAACAAAGGCTGGTGATATTCTTTGAATTTGGACTGTTAATGTCATTAGCGTTGTTTGCATCGCAGATATTGTTAGTACTCATAGTTTGGGATGCGTCTACAGTTTCAGTAACGTTATCTGTGCTACTAGTGATGTTCTTCGCTGGTTTGTTGTTCCCATTGGAATCCAGAGGGGCGGAGCTTGGAGGGGCTAGCTCCGCCTCCACGACCTCGGCTGTGCTTCGTGTTGGCGACTGGCCGCCTTCATTGACTGGCAGTATGGGAACGCATTCAGTGTGCATGACTGCTGAGTGGGTGTGGCCAGGTTCACAGAGGGAGGGTGTGGAGGCGTGGCTAGTATCAGTTTCGTCTGTGAGTTGGGCCGAAGAAGGGGAGGAGCTACAGGGTGATGACGGACAGCAGGAGTCACAGGAGCAGCTGGTGTAGTTGTCAGAGCTCTGAGATGACAGCATGTGACTCGGGCCGGGGTGGGCGGAGCCTCGTGGGTAGGCAACGGAGCTGTAGGGAGGGGGCGGGGTGCTGGGTTGGGCTGCTACTTCCTCATAGGATGGCAGTTTGAGTGAGGCGAGGAAACCTGCCAATGAGAACTCAAGGTTATTTGTAAATCGGTGTTTGTTTTCATTTAGACACTAAATTGGGGATTCTAGAGTTAGCGGTGTGCAAGGCACTAATTGAATTGTCTGATTTAATTAGCATTTCTCTGCTATGTTGGTAACTGCAGTTTGACTAAAAGTAATGACTAAAAGTTGACTAAAATGCAACGACTTTTCATCGACTAAAACTAGACTAAGGGAGAATCCCATTTCTCTGCCTTACCCCTTCCCCTTCGTCTTACCCCTAGCCCTTGTCCCTCGAAACCGAGTGGTAAGCGCTAGGGGTGAAAACATACCCCTATGAAACGAGACACCACTTGGTTACTGTTACGTCATCATACATCGTCGCTAGCTGTTGCTACGTCACCCGAGGCGACACGTGTTGATCACAAACTCTCCGTCTAAAAGTGTGTGTGTGTCGATTGCGTGGGTTTTAGTGATGTTTTCTCTAGTCAGAGAAATGCGGGACTGTTGTGTAAAACAGCAATGTAACGTTAGCGTGGAAAACTAGCGATTTTTAAAAACGTTTCAATTAAGAACATGGTTGCAAAAATACATGTAAGTTACAGGACTGTGTAGAGCACAAAACAAGACTGTCGTAATTTAAATAAATTATTTAAGCTGAAAATACTCTCTGGATGATCTGGATCAGTGTGTTCTGGTACCCCTTGGTTTCAAGTAAGCTCGCGGAAATGCTTGGTTTTAAGGGGTATCTATCCCTTCCCCTTACTCCTACCCCTCGATCAAAACCAGAACTAGCCCTTACTCTCACGTGAACGCGCACAACTAAGGGGAAGGGGTAAGACAGAGAAATATGATTCACCCTAAAACTATGAAAGACTCAAATGACTAAAACGTGACTAAGACTATTAAGCATTTTCGTCTCAAGATAAAGACTAAAGGCTGGAATACACTACACGACTTTTCAAATCTGAACAGATTTGTAAAACACTAGGCATCATACACTTACCGACTTTATAAATAGTGACAAAGGAAAACTGGGCATCATACACTACGTGTATGAAGATCACACACTACCAGACTTTAAAGTTGTTCCGATCACAACGAACTCACGCAGAAGCGTGCTCCTTGTTGCTAGGAGACGTGTGACAAATGAAAACATGTGTGTTCTAAAATCGGCTGAAAATGTTTGATCTCCTCTGACTGGATAGAATCAAAGTCTGAAGCTAAAAAATCGGAGTCTGTGAGCATAATACACCACGAGATTTTCTGTAGAATCTGTCAGCTGTAATCTGCAGACTGGCTCTGACTTTCCTCAACTTGTTCAGACTGCACAATCGGGGGGGAATCAGGGCAAAAATCGCATAGTGTATTCCAGGCTTAAGACTAAGGGTGAATCCCATTTCTCTGTCTTAGCCCTTCCCATTAGTTGTGCGCGTTCACGTGAGAGTAAGGGCTGTCCCAGTTCTGGTTTTGATTGAGGGGTAGGGGTAAGGGGACGGGGTAGATACCCCTTAAAACCAAGAATTTTCGCGAGCTTACTTGAAACCAAGGGGTACCAGAACACACTGCGGCCAGATCATCCAGAGAGTATTTTCGGCTTAAATAATTTATTTAAAATGACGACAGTCTTGTTTTGTGCTCTACACAGTCCTGTAACTTACATGTATTTGCAACCATGTTCTTAATTTAAACGTTTTTAAAAATCGCTAGTTTTCCACGCTAACGTTACATTGCTGATTTGCACAACAGCCCCGCGTTTCTCTGACTAGAGAAAACATCACTAAAACCCTCGACACACACACACTTACAGACAGAGAGTTTGTGATCAAACACACACTTTTAGACGGAGAGTTTGTGATCAAACACACACTTTTAGACGGAGAGTTTGTGATCAAACACACACTTTTAGACGGAGAGTTTGTGATCAAACACACACTTTTAGACGGAGAGTTTGTGATCAACACTTGCCTCCTCTGGTGACGTAGCAGCAGCTAGCGACGATGTATGATGACGTAACAGTAACCAAGTGGTGTCTCATTTCATAGGGGTATGTTTTCAGCCCTAGCACTAATCAATGGGTTTCAAGGGACAAGTGCTAGGGGTAAGACGAAGGGGTAAGACAGAGGAAATGGGATTCACCCTAAATCAAAAAAGCCTGCCAAAATGAACACTGTGTGAGAGTGAGACAAGGTGTTCTTACTGAGATCAAACATGGAGGACGGGTAACTGCAGGCTCCGTGATAAGCCATGAGGTTGATCTCCCTCTGTCTCTGCTGCTGCTGGACACGCTGCTTGGCCTGCCGGTGACGATACGCGCAGCAGCAGCTGAAGAGGATGAGGACGCTCCACAGCAGCCAAAACCCTGAAACACACGCCAGACGCTATAACCCAGGGCTGTCCAAACTCGGTCCTGGAGGTCCGGTGGTGTCCTGCAGAGTTTAGCTCCAGCTTGCCTCGACACACCTGCATGGAAGCTTCTAGTATGCCAGGTGAGACCTTGATTAGCTGCTTCAGGTGTGTTTAATTAGGGTCGGAGCTAAACTCTGCAGGACACCGGCCCTCCAGGAAGTATGATTGTATCTATTAGTAAGATTTTTTGCCTTGTCCTAAAGGAACTTATCACCTAAAGATGGAAGGTTTGAAAGAAAAAAGTAAGTCAAACAGGTTTGGATGGAACGAGGGTGAGTAAATGACATTTTGAAGGAGTATTATAAGTAATAGTTATGTGTGTAAACGGCTGGACTCACACCACAGCTCATAGTAGTAGGTGCAGCAGCCCGTCTCCTGGCAGCAGTGGCCGGTCTGGCAGAGGTAGCCGCTGGCGCTGTTGGTGCCGGGACAGTAGCGCGGTCGGCCCAGGAGAGGTAGCGTCCCTGAACTGTGGTACTCCATGCCCTGCAGCAGGGCGTGGCGCCACCGAAACACTCGCTGCTCCTCTTCCTCCAGAACTGCTGCTATGGCCACGCCGCGTGAGTCTTTCAAGGGCAGATCAGAAGAGAGAGCGCCATTTTGAATGAGTTCGGGGGGGACACGATTGCGTACTTTAAAGTGCCACTATTATGGGTAATGAAAGATTGACATGCATGCAAGGTGAAAAACACATTCATTGTCTAAGGGCGTGTTCACACTTGGTGTATTTTTTGACTAGAAAAAGTTGCTTTTTTAGTAAAATAAAAAGCTGGTGTTTTGGTTACAAATAGCAGCCGAGGGCGTCTTTTGTTGCTATAACAGCAGCTGTAATGGTAGCCTAGCGCGGTGTGCCGCAGAAATGTCTGCTTTTGAAGTTAACGGGGAGGGTAATCAGTTCATAATGACGTTTGTGGGAGCGTGACATTATACGGGGAAGGAGACTGTGTGGTGCTTACAACAAGTGAGTCCAGGATCTGCACGGTTTCATACGAACCGAAACTAGCGCGATCTGTCTACCGGCTATCTTTTACTTGTTGTTATGGAAAAGACTCGCCACTCGCTTGTCATTGGTCAGCAGTCAAAAGGTGCTTGACATAGTTTTTTTTTTTCACAAAAGTCAAACTTTTTTCTACTTGAAAAGACGCTCTAAGCGGCAGACAAAGACGCCGGCGGAGGCGTTTTAAAAAGCGCTCAGGACTTTTTTGAAAACACGGTTTACTCCGTAGCATTATAATGTAAAACAGACGCCGGCAGCTTCAAAAAGACGTCAAGTGTGAACATAGCCTTATAATATGAATATGTTTTTCCATACGTGCTCAACGACTCCCAAACGATTCATGGGACGATTGGTCTCATTCTCATCTCATGTAACGCCTGATAAAGCAGTGTTTGTGATGCTTTGTGTACAGCATTACCGGGAAAACTGCTCTAAAAGTGCCATCTAGTGGCAAAGAATGAATTTGCATTTTCATTCAGACCAATGCTAAAAGATCAACAAGTGTTTTATTCTGACATCAACACGAAACGGCTTGGGATTGGTTTTAAAAACGACTCGTTTCAATGATTCAGAGTCGACTCTTTCTTTTGAGAGACAATAACTTTATACACTTTCAGATTTAACACTTTGCAGGATGTTTTCATTCACTTAGAGCTGTTACACACTGCATGAAGTATCATTTTCAAAAATCCATAATCGGGGCACTTTAACACATGTTCTTGTTCTAATCATAAATGGCTGTGACGATCGCATGTTAATGCCAAGTGTAAACGCAGCCAATGATTCGTCATCAGTACAGTAAAGCTTTCATGAAACACGTCTTTCGTCTCTGAAATTAATTTCCTTTTCAGATGAGATTTATAGGTTCACATTTATAGGTCAGCTGAAGTGCTTTGAAACACGCTGCGTTATTCTATGTGTTGACGT
The DNA here is from genome assembly GCA_027474115.1 of Schizopygopsis malacanthus. Lineage (NCBI taxonomy): Eukaryota > Metazoa > Chordata > Actinopteri > Cypriniformes > Cyprinidae > Schizopygopsis > Schizopygopsis malacanthus. The sequence continues at coordinate 1,007,125 of CM049864.1, read as the reverse complement.
CATTTCAACTGAAACAGAAAGACAGTGATATAAACCAAACTCTATTGGCCATTTCTAAAAGGGGGCGGGGCTGCTTGATATGTCCCGCCCCCTTTTTCAAATGGCCAACAGAGTTTTGTTTATATCACAGTTTAAGCCAGAGCTTTTGAGCTCGGTAAAGCCAGATTTGACAGCCGCAATCTCTATAAAATATAGCATACGTGTATCGTGTCTGTGGACCTGTGTGCACGCTGCGGCGGTTAGCATGAAACCACACTTCTTTCATACCAATGGAAAGCATATTTATTTTCCCTATCCCTTATACAGTGCACTACGTGCCATTCACCATACAGAAAATACTAATTCTGTGAACAAGTGACCAATTTCAGCCATCTATTTAAGGGGGCGGGACTTCGTATTCTAGAGAGCATTTGATTGGACAGGAAGTACGATGAGAAGCTGAAGCGCAGGGTGATGTCATTGATATAATTTATCCATTTCGGCAGAAGTGAGAGCCACTAGCCTATAGATAATTTTAAGGCTAACATATTCATACTAAAAGCCAAAAAACAAAACAATTTTGATTTCATGGGGACTTCAATATACTGCTTTAATTAAAAAATGATAATAATAACATTACAGAGGTTAAATGGGTAGTGAACATTGTTCTTCTAAAGCCGAAGATTATATTTTATTATATTAGACGTATTAAATTTATAATGATTTCAGTCACAAATAATAGTGTAACACAGTCGTTATAGGAAACTAAACTGAAACCATAATTTTTTGGGGTGAAAATAAACGTTATAATAAATTCTCATCAAGGAAACATGTCTAATATTTCTTATATTTTCATCGGTTAAACTGATGTACAATAACTAGAATTAAAAATACTGAATACAACTACATGGTAATACTGTAAATAAGACTCCATTTGTTAACATTAACTACATACAACTTCAACGTTAACACAAACTAACAGTGAAAAATGCTTCTAAAGCATATTAATTTCAACATTCACTAATGCATTATTAAAATCAAAATTGTGCAATGTACAAAGAACAGTTATATTTGTATTAACTGACGTTAAAGATTAATCAATAACAAATGTCTCGCTTATTGTTAGCTCATGCATAACTAATGTTAACGTATTATTGTAAAGTGTTACTACAACCTTAACTAAAACTGACATGAAAACAGAAAATATAAAGATAAAATATGAATAAAAACAAAACTAGTGATACTAAAATAACACGGTACAGTGACAAAAATGCTTAATTGCAAGGGTCAAAGAAAATAGTCATGCAAAACTAAATTATAATAGCTATTGACACATAATGACAGGACTTGTAATAAAAACATAAACATGTGAATATCTAACACACGTGTTGTTAGTTCCTTTACCTGGTGAAGGACACAGGTGTCCATGTATGCTGTCAGGATCATCTACAAACCAGAATAAAGATAATAATAATCAGGCATAGATGATATTAACCTCCTTTTATCCTCAGCTCTGGTCTTAGAAACGCAAATAGCATTTTAAAACATGCATGCGAGTTATATGTGTAACCTATTATTGGACCATATATATGTTAAACCAATGCATGCACTCAAACTTTGAACATTAAAGCAACACATGTTCTGTTTGCACATGAAGACGATCAAACAGGCCCAATGCATTAGATTAGTATAGGCTCTGCATTCTAGTTCAGTGATGCTGGATGCACGCGCAGTAATAATGGATGATATCAAAGCACCGACCGTGTTATTGTCTGTAATGAAGTCGCTGTGTTCTGATTCGCTCATTTCTTCGGATCCTGCACCGACTGTGTCTCTCCGTCCGCCATTTACACCAGCTGCAGCCGCCGCATCACGAACGACGGGCGGCCGAACGCGTCGCGATGTTTCACCGACTAAACGAACCGCGCGATGCAAGATTCGCTGCGTACCTTTGTGTAAGACTCAAATACATCAATCTCGTTTCTACAACAGACGGAGCGAGGATGCAGACAGGATGCGGGAGCGTTTATCGCATCTGACGCTGATTGGCTGGAGGGGGACGGATGCGGACCAATCAGAGCAGACGAGCGCTTCTCCTAGCAACAGATGAAGAAGGTGAGACCGCAGATCAACAGCGGCTGGAAGCATCAGGCGTTTATGAAACGTATGTTTTACATAGCTATAACGTTATATTAATATGTATCATTACAATTGCTGTGATTCGGAGACATGCCATACGCAAATATAGGCTAATAGAGATGTATTAAATATCCATATTTGTGGCACATAAGCAGTACAGGTATATTTGTTGCAATAGCTAACAATACATGGGTCAAAATTATTGATTTTTTTTACTTTTATGCCAAAAATCTTTAGGATATTAGCATGTTCCATGAAGATATTTAGTACATTTCATACCGTAAATATGTCAAAACGTAATTTTTGATTATTAATATGCATTACTAAGAACTTCATTTGAACAACTTTAAAGATGATTTTCTCAATATTTAGATTTTTTTGCACCCTTTTCAAATATTGTCCGATCATAACAAACCATATATCAATGGAAAGCTATTTATTCAGATTTCAGATGATGTAGAAATCTCAATTTTGAAAAATTGGCACTTATGACTGGTTTTGTGCTCCAGGGTCACATATCTGCAAATACATAAATAAGGGTTTCATCTGTTGGCTGTTTTATGAGTTATTTTAGTTTAGTTTAGTTTATTTGTTTAGCACATGTTTAGTACAAGTACAAAACTATGCAAGGAGGGAACGAAGCCACTCTAGGCTTGTACAGAGTTCCACTCCTGCTCCTCTTAACTCATGAGACATGCAGACTAAAACAAAAAAACAAACGATACAAAGCAATTCAATAACATATAAAATGATCAATCCAAATAAGAATGCAAAAAAGCAAGCAATACCTAGAAAAGACTACATAAAGGCGTCAGGCTAGCGATAGCAATCTCTTCAAATGCTTTTTGAAAGCAGAATAAGAGGACATTGATCGCAACGATGGACTTCAATCACTCCAGAGCTTAAGAAATATTAAATTGATGTCTTGTAGTTCGTGTGTATGGTAAGAGTAAATTATTATTGCTATGTCTAGTTTGAAATGAGTGTACATGTGAGATAGGGGTAAACAAACTCTGAAAAGAGATCTTGTTTCCTATATATAAACTTATGCATAAGTAAACAAATATTTACCTTATCGATAAAATTTATTATAAAGGGGTGCCGAGGGTGCATATCTATTTGAATGAGAAATAAATCTAAGATATTTCTTCTGTATGACTATTCATTTCTTCAGGTAGGTAGGATAGGTAGCTGCCCAGACAATATTGCAATAATTAATGAATGGAAACAAAAAACTATAATATAAGGTTAAAAAAGCTGAGGAATGAACTAAAGGACAAACCCTCCTCAATATACCTAACATTTTAGCTGACCTCTTAGATACGAAGTTGATATGGTTAGACCATTTAAGACCACTATCTATAATGACTCCCAAAAATCTGGTATGCTGAACCAACTCGATTTGAGTGTTATTAATAAAGATCTTAGATAATTCTATAGGGTAATGTTTGTTAGTATTACAAAAAATCATAAAGTTGCATTTTTTTATATTGAGAGTAAGCTTGTTCCATTGAAACCATTCCACAATGTATGATAGTTCCTCATTGACCGTTTTGATTAAAATATTGAAGTCTTGGTGAGAAGCTACAAGATTTGTATCATCTGCGAATAGTACTGGAAGGAGTTTGGTACAAGTCATGGCCATATCATTAATATAAATTAAAAATAAAAGAGGCCCCAAAATTGATCCTTGAGGGACCCCAATCATAATTTGTGACTTCATGGAGGTATAGCCTTCCAGATATACATATTGCTCTCTATAAACCATCTCAAGGCAACATCCTCCACTCCGTATCTACTAAGTTTGGCAATCAAAATATTGTGACTGACCGTATCGAATGCCGTACTCAAGTCCAGGAAGACTCCAAGAGCAAATGTTTTATTGTCAAGAGCTGAAGAAATATAGTTCACAAGTTGAATAAGGGCATGCTCAGTAGAGTGTCGCTTCCGAAAACCATATTGATGTTTGTATAAAATATTATTGGCATCCAGGTGATTAAATAATCTCGAAAAGACAAGTCTTTCTAAGATTTTCGATATACACGGGAGAATTGATATTGGCCTATAATTACTAAATTCCTTAGAGTCACCGGTCTTGAAAATTGGTATAACCCTAGCAACTTTCAAATTCTGAGGGACAATTCCAGTTTTCAGAGACAGTGAGAGAATATGAGTGAGAGGTTTAATAATATAGTCAATTGTCTCTTTAATAAGAACACTTTTAATGCCATCATGACCATGGGCTGCATTTTTAAGTGATAAAATAATATTACGAACCTCTTGAACAGTTGGTGGGTCAAAATTATAGAATGGAGGATATTGAACATGGATGTATATCCAAACCATTAATGTTAGATGCTAGTTCAGAACCAACCGATACAAAAAAATCATTAAAGCCATTAGCAATATCAACAGGGTTGGAGAGAACCCCCTTCTTACTGTTCATTACTACAGGGGCAGTAAATGGGGATTTAGTACGGTTCAATAAGTGATTAATGAGGTGCCATGTTGTCTTAATGTTTTTAGAAGCCTGTGCAAATGTATTTGAATAATATGCTTTCTTTGCTTTTCTTACTAAAGATGTGAATTGGTTTTTACATTTCTTATAAGTTTCAGCATTAATTGAAGAAGGGTTGAGAATAGACCTCCTATAAAGTTAATTTTTTTTCCGAGAAAGCTTTTTTAGTTCATCAGATATCCACGGCTTCCCCTTAGAGTATTTATTTCTAGATTTTGTGCTCGTCAACGGAAATGATAAATCTAAGGCCTTATTAAAATACTTTAAGAATAAACTGTATGCACTATTAACGTCCTGTGACACAAGTACCTCATCCCATATGATATTGCCAATGGCAGACTTAAAATGATCAATGTTATTTCTAGAGAATTTACGACATTTATTTGGCCCATTCTTAGGATAGCTAGACATTAGTTGGCGGGATTGGATAAACTGGAAAACAGGAAGGTGGTCAGAGATATCACACATCAGGAGGCCTGAAGTGACCTCAAAATTGTAAGAATTAAACAAAATATTGTCAATGAGAGTAGCAGATGAGGAGGTGATTCTAGACGGTTTAGTAATAAGAGGAAAAAAATTAAAAGAATGAAGTGCATTTAAGAAATCAACTGTTTGTGGTAAATCACATTTAAATAAATTAATATTGTAATCACCAAGTAAAAAACATAATTTGCTCTCTTTGGTTATTGACTCAAGTGTTGATTGAAGTGCATCAATAAATGTGTTATAGTCTGAATCTGGTGGTCTATAGATACATCCGATCAGAATGCTCTTGCCATCGAATTGCTGACAAGATGGAATTTCAATAAATATAGACTCTGTGTTAGTGGTGTCAAATTCTGTACTAAGATCATCTCTAGCACCAGCATCAAAGGAATTCAAAACATATAAAGAGACACCCCCTCTCTTTTGTTTTTTTTTCTACAAGAATGAAATGATACATAAGTAGGTAGGGGGAATAAAGAAAATACATCATCAGTCAGCCAAGTCTCAGAAAAGGCCAAGACTTAAAGTAGACAGGAAAATTCTCAATTCGTCATGATTTTTAGACATACTACGAATATTCCAATGGAAAGTAGAGAAAAGATTTTTAGAAAAGTTTATGTTTTGATGCAGTGAGTTTACTTGCCCTTCAGAGCATGGGCGTAACCACCATATACTTTGGGGGGGACAAAAATACCAATCTGTCCCCCCCAATAATAGGCCTATTATATTGTAATATGTGACATATGATATGCCCTCCTTTTATGAACCCTGGTTGTAGCCTAGTGGATCTGTTGTTATTTCCGATTTACTTTCAATTTAGGAAAAACAAGGGAAACAAAACTGTGTGACCACCCCCCCCCCCTCGATTGTACACTTGGTTGAGCCCGTAAACGCCGGCTCGCGGCATCGTTTGAAAAAAACCGCTCAGTCCGACTGTCACTGGTGCTTAAATGAAATGAAGGTAGGAGCTAAAAGAAAGAAGCAGGACGAACAGGCGGACATTCGCCTTTTCTTTCAGACGATAAGCAAGTAGACACCTAAAAAGTAGGTAATGAATAATGAACTGCTGGAGTCACAGACCAAGGAGTTCCCGCACTTCCCACTCCATTGATAAGCCTCTATTCATTCGTTGATGGCCTGGCCTGTTTGTTTTTACGATCTGATCCGCGACTGAACTTAAAAAAAAATATCTGGGGGAGGGCTCACATTTGGACCCCCCCAATATCTATACCATGGTTACGCCCTTGCTTCAGAGTAATAGTTACAAGACAGTTTTAATAAGTTTAAATTAGGTTGATTTACATCAGGATTAAAGAAACTATCGTAGATACCACACCTGTCTACATTCTGCTCAAACGGATTACAAATAAAAGAGTTATCGTCAAAGTTGGGCAAGACAATAGAAGCCATAGAAATTAAACTGGCAAAAGAATCGACACAGACTCACGTGAAACTGAATATTCCATCTGTCCCAGAGAATTAAATAATCATCATCCACAATCAACGACACAAAAAATACAAAAAATAAAGTAATAGGTCCGCCCATCCACAGTTCGTATTGTGACTCAGCTCTAATCATCATTTATACACGTCCATTTCCTTCACCATCACTGCTCTTTCCTCTTCTGGTGTTACACCAGTCGTTCGGATATAAACTTTACCAGTCCGAGACCAGGTCGCTTTAATATTTTTAGCCTTTTTCAGTTGCCGCGCTTCATAAGCAGTGTTTCCGTTCTTCCTCGTTAAATGTTCATTCACAAACACTCCCGTTCCTTTTAACTTGAACCCCTGTTGCGACAAGGCGATCTTGTCCTTTCTGTTGACAAAGCGAATTATGATTGCCTATTTGTATTATTCCGAGGGAGTGTATGACAGGCCGAGATCTGATTACTGCGAATGGGAATATCCTTACTATCGAAGAATTGGGTAACCTGGAATTCCATGTTGTAGAAACTATTTTGATCTAGAAATGTCACTAATATTCACATAGTTGGCAAGTAACTGAATTAAATGTGATATTTTGAAGTAGACAGAGAAATTATATTTAATTAATCAGTAAGTTCTGGTTTCAGCTTCTTGGAAAAAAAAATAATGTAGTAAAAAAATGCTTTTTTAATAAACTAAATGTACAAATGAAGAAGATTTTTAGATTCTGTGTTCACACAATATCATTAAAACGGTCTGCTTGAAATGAAATAATTACTCAAACTACAAGAGTTTCATCGTTTGTTTCTTTATTTAAAGATTCGATGTCTCGTCTGTTCAAGCAAAAGCTCAATTAATACAACTACAGAACAGTGAAATATTCATTTTCACAATAATATTATTTATTCTAATACCTTACATTTCATACTAAAGCATCTGTGAAGGAATGCAATTAAAACACCATGAATAGAAATATGACAACAACATATAGTTTAATAAATTAAAACAATCTCAAAATGATATGGTGATATTATATTATTAGACTAGAAACTAATTAACACAGATAAGAGGTACAGCTGCAAGAGATTGATCGCTTTACACATCCGGAAATCCAGTCACTTATTTGATATGAACTCATAACTGTTTTGATAAAGTTATGCATTATACAGCAATTTTATGATTATAATTCTAATAAAGTCCGGTCCAAAAGTCTGAGACCACTGGTGAAAATATTTGAAATTTCATTACGTATAATATGACCGGATTCATATTTTGAGTGAAAAAGTTAAAAATTGAAACATAAGAAGATCATCAGCTTGAGCTTAAAGTATTTTTGCTTTGGACTTCATTATATATATATATATATACACCCGGAGCATAAAAGCAGTCATAAGCAGCACAGCTATATTTGTAGAAATAGCCAACAATACATTGTATGGGTCAAAATTATACATTTTTGTTTTATGCCAAAAATCATTAGGATATTAAAATCATGTTCCATGAAGATATTTAGTAAATTTCCTACCATAGATATATCAAAACTTAATTATTGATTATTAATATGCATTGCTAAGAACTTCATTTAAACAACTTTAAAGATGCACCCTCAGATTCCAGATTTTCAAATATTGTCCGATCATAACAAACCATACATCAATGGAGATATTATTTATTCACATGATGCATTAATCTCAATTTCGAAAAATTGACACTTAAGACTGGTTTAGTGCTCCAGGGTCGTGTGTGGTGTGTGTGTGGTGTGTGTGTGTGTATGTGGGGTGTGTGGTGTGTGCGTGAGGGTGTGTGTGTGTGTGGTGTGTCTGTGTGTGGGTGTGTCTGTGTGTGGTGTGTGTATGTTGTGTGTGTGGTGTGTGTGTGTGTGCGTGAGGGTGTGTGTGTGTGTGTGTGTGTGTGTGCGCGCGCGTGTCTGTGTGTGTGTGCGCATGTCTGTGTGTGTGTGTGCGCGTGTGTGTGTGTGTGTGTGTGAGAGTGTGTCTGTGTGTGTGTGTCTCTGTGTGTGCGTGTGTGTCTGTGTGTGTGTGTCTGTGTGTGTGTCTGTGTGTGTGTGTGTGTGTGTGTGTGTGTCTGTGTGTGTGTCTGTGTGTGTGGTGTGTGTGTGTCTCGGTGTGTGTGTGTGTGTGTGTGGGGTGTGTGTGTGTGTGTGTGGTGTGTGTGTCTGTGGTGTGTGTGTGTGGTGTGGGTGTGTGTGTGTGTGTCTGTGGCGTGTGTGTGTGTCTCTGTGTGTGGTGTGTGGTGTGTCTGTGTGTGGTGTGTGTGTGTGTGGTGTGTCTGTGTGTGTGTGGTGTGTGTGTGTGTGTGTGTGTGGGGTGTGTGTGTGTGTGTCTGTGTGTGTGTGTGGTGTGTGTGGTGTGTGGTGTGTCTGTGTGGTGTGTGTGTGTGTGTGTGTGGTGTGTGTGTGTGGTGTGTCTGTGTGTGTGTGGTGTGTGTGTGTGTGTGTGGGGTGTGTGTGTGTGTGTGTGTGTCTGTGTGTGTGTCTGTGTGTGTGGTGTGTGTGTGTGTATATGTTCTACTATGCGTCACGTCAGAAACACACTGAAGTATCTGTCCCTGAGTTTTCTGAACACATGGTACAGGACCGCATGATCTCCGTCTTCATTCACTGTTCCCTGAGCGTTACCGTTACCGTGCTCAGCAGTCGTGAGATACGGTCACACCGCTGGACTCTGGGTAAGTTCGTCGTTTTATGAGTGAATCTCATTACGTGATTTAAACTCAGAATTGCAATATGAATTCAATTTTGTGAAATAACCTCAGAATTGCGAGAGATAAGATCAGTTTCGTGGTGATTATTGTAATAATGTCGTTCTGTATTATAGTTAAAGAGTTTTGTGATACAGTGACTTTGTTTTTAATTTGAAATCATCTTAAAGGCAGGACAACAAATGCTACAATCATATATAAATAAATACTTCACGGTTAAAATCATCTTCTTGCATCGTAGTCATGAGAATTCAATTCATTGTCATAAAAATAATGTTCTGATCGAACAAATAGTACAATTCCTAAAAAAAGAAAAAGTTTTCTTTTCTTCAGATATTTTGAGGTGACCGGATATGATCATGAAATGCACTCTGCTCATATTGATCATATGTATTGCTGAGGTTTCTGGGTTTTCAGGTTTTTGTGTTTCTCTGCAGGATCTCCAGAACACACGGCCGATGTTTCTGAAACGATGAACACACCAGGATTACAGTAAAACACACTCACAGTGAGCCCCCCCACACACCTCACCACACCACACACACACACACAGACA
>CM049864.1:989801-994801 GCA_027474115.1 Schizopygopsis malacanthus | reverse complement strand
AAACAAAATATTTACTTAGATAAAATATTTAGATTTTGGTATTTCATTGTGTTTTTATTTCAGTTTTAGTTATGAGAATGATAAATGTTGCCTTGGCAACTAAAATAGTAATAAAATATTAAGTTAGCTTAATCATTGTTGTTTTGTAAAATGTTTTATAGATATTTTTTTCAATTTGAGTTGCTTTAGTAAATCAAGGTAAACAAAACATCCAAAACTAAACCTTATTTTATTTCAAGTAACATGGTTTTAGTTGTAGTGCTAGTTAACTATAATAACCCTGCCTGTATAACTGAGCTGAGTGGTTTGTGTTTAACAGGTTTAGGGGGAATAACGAGACGTTTGAGTTCTGCAATCATCACCGCTGATTGTAGAGCTGATCAGATCGCACACACACCACAATCAGAGACACACACGCAAACAGATCAAATACTGAACACATGTGCTGTTAGCTTTCATCACAGTGAACAGTGAACCCGAATGGATGTTGTACGTCTCCGTTTTCATTTCTACAATGAGAAACATTCATGTTTCTTTTCTCTAATCAAAACCCTTCAACCAAAACCTGTTTAAATTGTTGATTTCAGTTCTTTAATGACATCATCTTGCAGGAAGTGACATCATTTTGGAGGGAGACCACAAAATTGCTGTCAGAATTATCAATTTTTCTTTTATGGCAAAAATCATTAGGATAAAGATCTTGTTTCATGTAAATGTCCTACCGTAAATATATCAAAACTTAATTTTTGATTATTAATATGCATTGCTAAGAATTCATTTGAACAACTTTAAAGATGATTTTCTCAATATTTAGATTTTTTTTACACCCTCAGATTCCAGATTTACAAATATTGTCCGATCATAACAAACCATACATCAATGGAAATATCACTTATTAAGCTTTCGGATGATGTACAAATCTCAATTTCTCAAAATTGACCCTCAAGACTGGTTTTGTGCTCCAGGATCACATTTAAACTAAAGTATCTGTATTTCTGTTTTAGGTGTTTTTTTTACAAACACACAGGAATAACTCGGTTTAGTTTGTGTAGGGTTATTATAGTAAACTAAAACCATCAAATATTTAAGATACTTAAATGTTAACTGAAAAAAATGTAACATAAAATCCGTTTTTTAACATATTTTGGTTCACCTACTTGCCAGGGTAACATTTCTCATTTTTATTTAGTTTAATTTAAAGTACTGAAATAATTAGGGGTGCTCCGATCACAGATTAAAGCCTTCTTTTATTATAGTGATGTTCTAATCAAGATATTAGACATTTATTCAGGGCCCGAATATCATTTTTGAAAATTAATTCCCTTCTTAGGTGACTCTTGTGAGGGGGATTTTTTCATTTGAGGGGGGTGGGGGGTGGGGGGGGATTTCTTCATTTGAGAGGGGGGGGGGGGTATTTTTTTGAAATTTTTCACAAATATATACTTGGCTCACCTAAATGTTTGAACATGCACTGCATTTTTGTTGTGACAATCGTGCAATAGCTTACACAGCACAAGCCTGGTTTCACGAGCTGCATGTGAGGATTCACACATACTCCGCCAGCGTTACAGTATCAGCAGAGTGTGCATGCTTTGTATGTGTGTGTTGTCGTTGTTTACCATTAGCTTAGCGTGATTTACGTTCCAGGTCAGCGTCGTGAAGCTCCTGTTTCCGAGGTCCACCACAGAATCCTCGATGATGTAAACCGAGCGCGTCAGATTCCCCGGGAAGACGCGCTCCGCCCAGCGAGGGAAACGATTGGTCTTCGTCAGGAGCCGCCGGGACAGGAGGAGGTTATCCGGCGTCACCTCGCGGGAAAGTACGTCCTCCGTCAGAACATGAGTGCTGAGAGAAACACGTCATATAGTGAGTAAAACAATCAAATTAAAACAACAGAGAAGACACGGATTGATTATATCGATTTTGAGAAATGTGCCATTGCATAAACTGTGAATGGGTGCCGTCAGAATTTCTACCTAAACGATTGAAATGTGTTTTGTGAGTGCATCTTGCAGTATTTGCAAAACTACAATAAATTTAAAAAGCCCATGATGTAGATAAGTTTGTGTCTTCATCAGATTTGGAGAAATGTGTGACTGCATCAGTGTCTCAGCAATGGATGTGAATGGGTGCCGTCAGAATGAGAGTCTGATGAAAACATCACAATAATCCACAGTCCATCAGTTAACATCTGGAGAAGACAAAAGCTGAAACAAATCCAGATTAAGGTGTTTTTAACTAAAATGAGTCCATAATAACTCTTCCTCCAGTGAAAAAGTGTTCTGGTCTGAATCAGGAGAGAAATCTGCAGCGTTTACAAGACAAAACAGCTCTAAACAAACATGTGGCTGGATTTTGATGTGAGAGATGACAGGAGATGCACTTTATCACTGGAGGAAGCGTTATTATGGATTATGAACTTTTTAATGGAATGGTTTTATCTTTTTTCTTCTCCAGATGTTAACTGATGGACTGGAGTGGTGTGTATTACTTGTGATGTTTTTATCAGCTGTTTGGACTCTCATTCTGACGGCACCCATTCACATCCATTGGTGAGCAAGTGATGCAGTGACACATTTCTCCAAACCTGATGAAGAAACAAACTCATCCTAATCTGGGATGGCCTGAAGGTGAGCACATTTACAGAAAAACGTCATTTCTGGGTGAGCTATTGATTTAACCCGAGTGTGGTTTAGGTACCTGTATGGGTTGGGGTATCTCTGCCAGAAAGCTGTCAACACCTGATCCCACGCGCTCTTGATGTCCGTCTCACTGAAGAAATACTTCCCCATCATCACGAGCCCAGGAGAGCCCCGCTGACAGAGTCCTGAACAGAGAAACAATCACATCTGTATTATCAGCTTCATATTTTGAGGTTTCAAACAGCTCAGTGTATTCTATCCGCTTGAGTAAATGCAGCTGATACAATCAGGGCCGTCACTATCAGACTAATCTGAAATAATATAAATACATAAATAAACAAATAATCTGACACAGTGCCAGAAAACATAACATTTCTGGACTTCTGGAAATAATAGAAATACATAAATAAACTAATAATCTGACACAGTGCCTGAAAACAACATTTCTGGACTTGTGGAAATAATAGAAATACATAAATAAACAAATAATCTGACATAGTGCTTAAAAAACATAACATTTCTGGACTTGTGGAAATAATAGAAATACATAAATAAACAAATAATCTGGCACAGAGCCTGAAAACATAACATTTCTGGACTTCTGGAAATAATAGAAATACATAAATAAACTAATAATCTGGCACAGTGCCTGAAAACATAACATTTCTGGACTTCTGGAAATAATAGAAATACATAAATAAACTAATAATCTGACACCGTGCCTGGAAACATAACATTTCTGGACTTCTGGAAATAATAGAAATACATAAATAAACAAATAATCTGACACAGTGCCAGAAAACATAACATTTCTGGACTTCTGGAAATAATAGAAATACATAAATAAACAAATAATCTGGCACAGTGCCTGAAAACATGACATTTCTGGACTTCTGGAAATAATATAAATACATAAATAAACACATAATCTGGCACAGTGCCTGAAAACATAACATTTCTGGACTTCTGGAAATAATAGAAATACATAAATAAACAAATAATCTGGCACAGAGCCTGAAAACATAACATTTCTGGACTTCTGGAAATAATAGAAATACATAAATAAACTAATAATCTGACACAGTGCCAGAAAACATAACATTTCTGGACTTCTGGAAATAATAGAAATACATAAATAAACAAATAATCTGACACAGTGCCTGAAAACATAGCATTTCTGGACTTCTGGAAATAATAGAAATACATAAATAAACAAATAATCTGGCACAGTGCCTGAAAACATGACATTTCTGGACTTCTGGAAATAATAGAAATACATAAATAAACAAATAATCTGACACAGTGCCAGAAAACATAACATCTCTGGACTTCTGGAAATAATAGAAATACATAAATAAACAAATAATCTGGCACAGTGTCTGAAAACACAACATTTCTGGACTTCTGGAAATAATAGAAATACATAAATAAACAAATAATCTGGCACAGAGCCTGAAAACACAACATTTCTGGACTTCTGGAAATAATAGAAATACATAAATAAACAAATAATCTGACACAGTGCCTGAAAACATAACATTTCTGGACTTCTGGAAATAATAGAAATACATAAATTAACACATAATCTGGCACAGTGCCTGAAAACATAACATTTCTGGACTTGTGGAAATAATAGAAATACATAAATAAACTAATAATCTGGCACAGTGCCTGAAAACATAACATTTCTGGACTTCTGGAAATAATAGAAATACATAAATAAACTAATAATCTGGCACAGTGCCTGAAAACATAACATTTCTGGACTTCTGGAAATAATAGAAATACATAAATAAACTAATAATCTGGCACAGTGCCTGAAAACAACATTTCTGGACTTCTGGAAATAATAGAAATACATAAATAAACTAATAATCTGACACAGTGCCTGAAAACACAACATTTCTGGACTTCTGGAAATAATAGAAATACATAAATAAACAAATAATCTGGCACAGTGTCTGAAAACATAACATTTCTGGACTTCTGGAAATAATAGAAATACATAAATAAACTAATAATCTGACACAGTGCCTGAAAACACAACATTTCTGGACTTCTGGAAATAATAGAAATACATAAATAAACAAATAATCTAGCACAGTGTCTGAAAACATAACATTTCTGGACTTCTGGAAATAATAGAAATACATAAATAAACTAATAATCTGGCACAGTGCCTGAAAACACAACATTTCTGGACTTCTGGAAATAATAGAAATACATAAATAAACAAATAATCTGGAACAGTGCCTGAAAACATAACATTTCTGGACTTATGGAAATAATAGAAATATATAAATAAACTAATAATCTGACACAGTGCCTGAAAACATGACATTTCTGGACTTCTGGAAA
>CM049864.1:974801-977301 GCA_027474115.1 Schizopygopsis malacanthus | reverse complement strand
CGGCATGCTCATAGGTGACCCTCTAAGGCGAGGGGAGCAATGCTGGCTCGACCAACAGTCGCATGAAGAGGTCCTGATAAGGACCTATCGGATTTCCCAGGGATTTGCAGACCAGAATAACCTGAAGACCAAGGAGGTTCCAAGAAACCTCAGAGGAGACCTCGGGTCCGGACCATCAGTAAGGCAGTTTTGATGAACCTGTACCAAAAGTCATCATAGGTCCGGTCTGACTGCGGTCTAGGTTCCCACCTAACCTCGGTCAGGTGGCGGAGATGGTGGTTGCAGGGGAACCCCCCCCCCCGAGGGAGGGGAGTAGGTGTTAATTTTTACTCCAGTCCGGACGAGAGCGTTGTTGAGAACGCTTCGTCTGGATCACCTCCCTCAGGTCTCGCCTACCTCTCCTTGACCTGTACCTCCCTCTAGCCCTACCCGCAGGTGGGGGAGGGGCACGAGTCGTGACACTAGCCTTCTGTGCCCATCTCCGATCCTCAGACCAGGCCGGGCCAGGACCCCTGCTTTGTTCGGGCTCAGACCTGGGCCTTCTTGGGATGAAGGTTTCAAAGGCTGCTGAGCTCGCCCTCGCCTCCTTGAACTTTTCGACCACCGTCTCGACGGAGGTACCGAAAAGCTCGGAAGGCGAGACTGGCGCATCGAGAAGAAAGCCCTTCTCTTTCTTCTCGAGGTCAGCCAAGTTAACCCACAGATGCCTTTCCGTTACCACCATAGCCGCCATGGACCTGCCCATAGCAGTGGCAGCCTGCTTGGTGGCACGGAGGGCCAAATCCGTGGTGCGGCGCAGCTCAGCTACCTCGTCAGGTGACAAGCCCTGACCATCATCCAGGTCTTTCAGCAGATCCGCCTGGTACGCCTGGAGCACCGCCATGGTGTGCAGCGAAGCGACCGCTTGACCTGCTGCTGCGTACGCCCTGCCATTTAAGCGTGATGTATCCTGAAGGGACTTAAACGGCAAGGAGGGAACCTTTAGAGAAGCTGTGTCACCCATAGAGAGATAGCTAGCTAGCATCTCTTCTACCGGTGGCATCCTCTCATAGCCGCTTTCATGCATCCTGGCAATGTTAGCATAACTAGTATGCTGAAACCTGTGGATGCGGGAGGAAAACGGCTTTTTCCATTCCCTCTCAACCTCTGTATGGAGATCAGGAAGAAATGGAAGGCTCACCTGAGCTGGGGGTTTATGGCCGGAGAGGTATCGCTCATCGAGGCGTCCCGGCGGCGCCGCCATCTTGGTTCGCTCCCACGGCAAGTGAAGCCTCGCCGTGGCGCGTTCCATAACCTCCAACAGCTCTTCGTACGCAGGGCAAGAGGTTTGAGAGAGTTCAGTCTCAGCTTCCTCACCCTCAGACATCTCCTGCTCTTTCTGGGCATAACCCAGCAGAGCACTAGCCGCCGGATCAGATGACGTCAGAGAGATCGCGTCACCATAATCCAGCGGCTCGCCCTCGTTCCCGGCCGACTCGTGCGAGAGGGAAAGCTCCCTCTCTAACTCATCGGCCAGATCCGCCTGCGAGCCCCACGATTTCATTCTCCTCCGTGCCTCGATCGCGGTGGGTCCCGAATCGCGGGAAGCAGACGGCTGACCCTCTTTCCTCGAAAAGAGGGACAGATGAGAACGGAGCTTTCTCATAGAGACACACTTCTTGAACGCCTTGCTAGTGCTCGCCATGATAAATAAAGGAAAACTGTATTCCTACCAGAATGCACGTTTCTTCAAACAGACCAGTCAGTGAAGACGAAAAAAAGCAGATGATGTATTCTCCCGGCGGTCCTTTATTATGTTCGCGCCGGTAGTGACGTCATGGGCTGTCGCCGGCCAACGGATGGTGCTTTTACATTTGTATCTTCAGACACGAGTCACGCTGAAGGCGTTCCCCGTAGCGACCCCTAGGGGACGCAGTTCTAAGTTCCCATGAAGGGGAATTGTATTTCTCAGGATTCACAGATGAATAGAAAGATCAAAAGAACAGCATTTATTTGAAACAGAATCTCGAGTATAAATGTCTTTACTGTCACTTTTGACCAATTTAATGCGTCGTCGATGAATTTGAAGTTTTGTAATACAATGTTTGTAATTCTGTTTTTTCAGTGATGGGCGAACTGTTGCAATCAAGAAAATAAAAGCGAAAACGTTTTCCCTCTCAAACACGATTCGCCAAGAGGTGAAGCAAGTCAGGTGAGAATGAGACGAACACGTCATCCTCCTCCTCACCATCACAATCATCGGTGCGATCCAGACGTTTGTGTTTGTCTTCAGGGAGCTGGATCATCCCAACCTCTGTAAGTTCTTTGGAGGTTGTGTGGAGGTTCCCAACATCGCCATAATAACAGAGTACTGCCCTAAAGGAAGCCTGAACGACGTCCTGCTGAACGACGAGATTCCCTTAAACTGGGGCTTCAGGTGCACACACACACACACACACACACACACACACACACACACACATGCGCACACAAACTCACAGAGAGAGACACACACACACAC
>CM049864.1:967301-969801 GCA_027474115.1 Schizopygopsis malacanthus | reverse complement strand
GACCGTCACTTCAGGTGACAAACACAGCCACGAACACACCTGACCTCACCACTTCAGGTGACAAACACAGCCACGAACACACCTGACCATCACTTCCGGTGAGCAAACACAGCCACGAACACACCTGACCACCACTTCAGGTGACAAACACAGCCACGAACACACCTGACCATCACTTCAGGTGAGCAAACACAGCCACGAACACACCTGACCACCACTTCAGGTGACAAACACAGCCACGAACACACCTGACCATCCACTTCAGGTGAGCAAACACAGCCACGAACACACCTGACCATCACTTCAGGTGAGCAAACACAGCCACGCACACACCTGACCACCACTTCAGGTGACAAACACAGCCACGCACACACCTGACCACCACTTCAGGTGACAAACACAGCCACGCACACACCTGACCGCCACTTCAGGTGACAAACACAGCCACGAACACACCTGACCACCACTTCAGGTGACAAACACAGCCACGAACACACCTGACCGCCACTTCAGGTGACAAACACAGCCACGAACACACCTGACCACCACTTCAGGTGACAAACACAGCCACGAACACACCTGACCACCACTTCAGGTGACAAACACAGCCACGCACACACCTGACCCACTTCAGGTGACAAACACAGCCACGAACACACCTGACCACCACTTCAGGTGACAAACACAGCCACGAACACACCTGACCGCCACTTCAGGTGACAAACACAGCCACGAACACACCTGACCACCACTTCAGGTGACAAACACAGCCACGAACACACCTGACCACCACTTCAGGTGACAAACACAGCCACGAACACACCTGACCTTCACTTCAGGTGACAAACACAGCCATGAACACACCTGACCGCCACTTCAGTGACAAACACAGTCACGAACACACCTGACCGTCACTTCAGGTGAGCAAACACAACCACAAACACACCTGACCACCACTTCAGGTGACAAACACAGCCACGAACACACCTGACCGCCACTTCAGGTGACAAACACAGCCACGAACACACCTGACCGCCACTTCAGGTGACAAACAGCCACGAACACACCTGACCATCACTTCAGGTGACAAACACAGCCACGAACACACCTGACCACCACTTCAGGTGACAAACACAGCCACGAACACACCTGACCATCACTTCAGGTGAGCAAACACAGCCACGAACACACCTGACCACCACTTCAGGTGACAAACACAGCCACGAACACACCTGATCGCCCCTTCAGGTGACAAACACAGCCACGAACACACCTGACCACCACTTCAGGTGACAAACACAGCCACGAACACACCTGATCGCCCCTTCAGGTGACAAACACAGCCACGAACACACTGACCACCACTTCAGGTGACAAACACAGCCACGAACACACCTGACCACCACTTCAGGTGACAAACACAGCCACGAACACACCTGACCAAAACACAGCCACTTCAGGTGACAAACACAGCCACGAACACACCTGACCACCACTTCAGGTGACAAACACAGCCGCGAACACACCTGACCACCACTTCAGGTGACAAACACAGCCACGAACACACCTGACCACCACTTCAGGTGACAAACACAGCCACGAACACACCTGACCGCCACTTCAGGTGACAAACACAGCCACGAACACACCTGACCATCACTTCAGGTGAGCAAACACAGCCACGAACACACCTGACCGCCACTTCAGGTGACAAACACAGCCACGAACACACCTGACCGCCACTTCAGGTGACAAACACAGCCACGAACACACCTGACCGCCACTTCAGGTGACAAACACAGCCACGAACACACCTGACCATCACTTCAGGTGACAAACACAGCCACGAACACACCTGACCGCCACTTCAGGTGACAAACACAGCCACGAACACACCTGACCGCCACTTCAGGTGAGAAACACAGCCACGAACACACCTGACCATCACTTCAGGTGACAAACACAGCCACGAACACACCTGACCACCACTTCAGGTGACAAACACAGCCACGAACACACCTGACCATCACTTCAGGTGAGCAAACACAGTCACGAACACACCTGACCACCACAACATCCCACACGTATCTCTCTGCTTCATTTACAGCTATTCAATCATCTTACTGGAGATTGCCACCCGGAATGACCCAGTGCCGGTGAGCTTGTGTGAACCAAAACATATTTATATTATTTTATTTTTTTCCAAAGCAACGTTGTAATTTTAGTTAGTGCTGTCAAATGATTAATAACATTCAAAATAAAAGTTTTTGTTTACATAATATATGTGTGTGCACGTGTACATTTATTATGTATATATAAATACAGACACATGCATGTATATATTTAAGAAAAATATACTTTTTATATATTAAATATATTTATCTGTAATATAAATATATACATGTAAATAGTTCAAAATATATACTGTGTGTGTGTATTATTCATATATGCATAATAAATATACACAGTGCACACACAAATGTGACACTGGAGCACAAAA
>CM049864.1:952301-962301 GCA_027474115.1 Schizopygopsis malacanthus | reverse complement strand
CAATGTACCCCGCATCACATCACACTCCAGTCCTGAACGAAAGCGTCTGCTTGGTTGTGAGGTCTTTGTGTAGTTCGATGTGGTTTTATCAGGATCTTTCTGATGTGTGTTTCCAGGACCAGTCGTCGCAGGAGTTGTGGGGACGAAGATGCCGAGATACTGTCTGTTTGGAGACACGGTGAACACGGCGTCCCGCATGGAGTCCACTAGCGAAGGCAGGACAGACCGTCTTGAATATAGTAGTACTGCATGAGTTATAGCTTATATGGGGGACTGTGATTGGCGTGGGAGAATTAAGCACACTAACATGTATTATACTGGAGAAACATTACGCGCCTTCGTGACCGGTTCATATAAAAGGTGACTGGAAAGTGTATCAATTGCAAACATTTTACATTACAAATTATAAAAGTGTTGCG
Organism: Schizopygopsis malacanthus; assembly: GCA_027474115.1. NCBI lineage: Eukaryota > Metazoa > Chordata > Actinopteri > Cypriniformes > Cyprinidae > Schizopygopsis > Schizopygopsis malacanthus. The sequence continues at coordinate 961,882 of CM049864.1, read as the reverse complement.
TTACAAACAGGAAAAATAAATCCTGCAGGTGCGTAGAGCCAAAATAATACCAAGAAGGCTAGCTCAACCCTCTACATTGCGAGTAAATCACTCGCATATGTGACAAAATTTCACTCTGGACGACTGTATGATGATTAATATTAGCCAATGGCTAATAAATCAACTCAGATTTGACTCGCCAGTGTGTGAGTTGGAGGCTAAGATATATCAGATATATTCACTCGCGGAACACTGACTGAGCGCTTCAGAGTTTCTCTCTCCGTTAAGCGATCTGTGCTGTTTTTAGCATTTCATCTGAATGCAGGGGCGTCGCTAGTGGGGGGGAAAGGGTGACAGAGTGCATTCATACATGGTTACCAAGTTTTAATGAGTGTGTTTTTAATTCACATGCAATTTGTACTTTTTGCATGCTGCGATTGATAAAATACAAAAAAATAATAATTGAATTGACATTAAAAAAATGCTGAAATGATGACCCAGAGATTTGTCCAGAGCGATGCTTATTTTTCTGGTGATGTTGGACGGGTGGGTTTGTGTGCAGCGCTGAAGATCCAGTGCAGCTCGAGTGTGTTTTACCTGCTGGAGGAGATCGGTGGATATGTGCTCACCAGCAGAGGAGTCTTACAGGTCAAGGTGAGACCAAACGCCACCATGACAGTGTCTCTGTGTATAAGACAAGAATCAAAGAGAAATGATGATTCAGTCAGTGTGGAAGAACTTGACTGGTCTGCAGAAAGCAGCTGAACACCTCTGGTGTGACTTTAAATGAGCCACAAACTCATCACCAAACACTAATCTCTCTCACTCACTCTCTCACTCACTCTCACACACTCACTCACTCACTAACTCACACTCACTCACTCTCTCACTCACTCTCACACTCACTCACTCTCTCTCACTCACTCTCTCACTCACTCACTCTCACTCTCTCTCACTCTCTCACTAACTCACACTCACTCACACTCGCTCTCTCACTAACTCTCACACACTCATTCACTAACTCACACTCACTCTCTCACTCACTCACTCACTCACTTCACTCACTCACTCACTTTCACTAACTCACACTCACTCACTCTCACACTCACTCACTCACTCACTCTCACTCTCTCTCACTCACGCACTCTCACTCACTCACTCACTCACTCTCTCACTCACTCATTCACTCACTCTCACTAACTCACACTCACTCTCTCTCACTCACTCTCACTAACTCTAACACTCACTCACTTCACTCTCTCACTCACTCACTCACTCTCACTAACTCACACTCACTCTCACTCACTCACTCTCTCTCACTCATGCACTCTCACTCACTCACTCACTCGCTCACTCTCTCACTCACTCACTCACTCACTCACTCTCACTAACTCACACTCACTCTCTCTCACTCACTCACTCTCACACTCACTCACTCTCTCTCTCTCACTCACGCACTCTCACTCACTCACTCTCTCACTCACTCTCACTAACTCACACTCACTCTCTCTCACTCACTCACTCACTCTCTCTCACTCACGCAATCTCACTCACTCACTCACTCTCTCACTCACTCTCACTAACTCACACTCACTCTCTCTCACTCACTCACTCTCACACTCACTCACTCTCACTCACGCACTCTCACTCACTCACTCACTCACTCACTCACTCACTCACTCACTCACTCACTCACTCACTCACACACACACACACACAAATTAGATTCCCTAGAATATCATTATATGCTTAAACATTAAGATTTGTACTCATGGAAATTACTAAAGTAGTCAAACCTTTCATTAGAAGGGGTGCCAATACTTTTGACAACATAGTGTATTTTGTCTAGAAACAAGACAACAAGTCTAAGTAAGTAAAACATGTTTTGTTTTGTTGTGCTCCCTCACATAAACGAGGTGTTTTTTTTAGAAATGCGTATGTATTTGTTTAGTCAAAACAGACTAATGCTGAACGTTTTGATGGTTAATCTGCTAAAGCTTTGCTCAAATAGCCGAATGATGTTGTGATCCTGTGCAGCGCTGCACGCGGGTCTGGACTGTGTTCTGTCTATGGTTTGATTTGTATGTTTGGTCAGTTTTTAATGTGCTGTCTAAATAAATGACCTTTCTCAGGGTAAAGGTGACATGGAGACGCACTGGCTGGAAGGCAAGCGCTCCGCTCCGGCCGAGACGCTGCAGGAGAGCGAGAGAGTCCCGGAGACACCCGATGAGGATTACTCCAGTATCCCAGGAGTCCTCAGCGGCCCCTGAGTGACCCCTGACCCCTGTAGAGACGCTTTAGTGAAATACACTGGCTTTAAGTGTAAGTGTGTCTTTAGCTTTAGTGTTTGCAGCAACAGAGCCTAAATACTAAAGTACTGATTATATAGATTTATGAATCATAAACTAAAAACAAATGCATTCAGTGATGCTGATATGCCACTTATTTATTCTTCTTTATTTTATGAAACTAAGTTCTTTTAAAGAAATGAATGCTTTTATTCATCAAGGATGCTTTAACGTGGCAGTACAGATATTTATAATGTTACGAAAGATATCTATTTAAAATAAATGTTGTTCTTTTGAACTTTCTATTCATCAACGAATCCTGAAAAACAAAGTGTGTCACAGTTTCCACAAAAATATTGTGCAGCACGACTACATTTTTAATAATCAGAAACAATGATGTAGGTTTGCTTTCGAGATTGGTGGGGACATAACCCCCCCACCCACCCCCCGCCACCACACACACACACACACGCACACACACAGTTATACTTTCATATTATAGCTTACAGAGTTTTTCTTTTTTATATATAGTATGTTTAACAGACAATAATTACACAATTATGATTTTGTGATCCAACAACATCAGCATCAGAGCGCTGGGTGTCTTAAAGGGACAGTACACCCAAAAATAATATTCTGTCATCATTTCCTCACCCAGTATTTCCAAACCTGTATGAATGTGTTCAGAAGTAGCTCTTCAGAAACCAGTGCCACATTATATATCATTATTACTATAGATTAAATGTATTCTGAAAAATGCTTCATGATATCTACACAAATATGAAGCAGCAATAATAATCAGAAATGTTTCATGAGCAGCAAATTATATTAGATTAATTTCTGAAGATCATGTGACACTGGAGTAACGATGCTGAAAATACAGATGCTTTTAAATTACATTTTTAAAATAGGTCTATATTAAAATAGAAAATAGTTATTGCACAGTATTGTTGTTTTTACTGTGTTTTTGTTGGTGAGCATGAGACTTATTAAATATTCAATCTTTTTTGAACATGTAATATGTATTTTGTGTGAGTAAATGTTCAGATGGATTGTGTTATGTTCTGTAATTGCTGTTAGTAAATAAACATGCTGAAGTCTCACCTTTAGGAGTACTTTTACAGAAACTAACCCTGGTTTCATTACAGTAACCAGTTTACCACAGTGTCTGTAGTAACCACACATTTACTATGGTATAATAATAATAATAATACATTTTAGTATTTTCTGTATGTATGTAACACCATGTTAATTCTTCATGTAACTTACCTATAGCCTTAAAGCATGCACATACGTGTGTGTGGTACTAATACGCTCCCTTTTAAGGGTGCACCTTTGAGGTTAGTGACCCAGTAAAGGGCTAAAATACAATTTAGTATATTTCATTTCTGACAGTGTAAACAAAAAAAGCCTGTGAAATGTTTACAAAAAAAACAGCTGTAAAATCTAATATTAAGCGAGTTTAATTACTGATTATAATAATTTAAAAGATCATTTTAGTTTACAGGTATCGATATCGACGATACTGGGCTTGAAAATATCGTATCGAAAAAATAATAATAAGAGGTATCGCCCAACCCTAACTACTTAGGCCCGGTCCCAAATGGCACCCTAAACCCTCGCGGTCTTCCTCTGAGTCCACACTTTGGTGACGTAATGCCGCTTTGGCTGTCGAGTAGAAGTCTGCTGCGGATCGAGGGCACATAACGGCTCGCGAGCACCCTTCTGAACGCTGACATGAGGAATGGGACGCTCTACGGCAGGGGTCATCAAACTTGATCCCGGAGTCCTGCGGAGTTTAGCTCCTGCTGGAAGCTTCTAGTATACCTAGTAAGGCCTTGATTAGATAGTTCAGGTGTGTTTGATTGGGACCGGAGCTAAACTCTGCAGGACACCGGTTCTGGAGGGACCCCTGCCCTACGGTCTCCTGGACTTAACCGACACGCGGCGGCTATTGTGAGTCTGTAAGACTGCAAATGCACATGAAGTGTTCTATTTGGGACGGGGCCAATCTTAAACTCGGTGCTTAGCGTCTACGTCACGGCTCTCTGTTCGGACGGCTGGAGCGGAGCCGGGGGTAATCTGGAGCTGGTTTACTTTATCAGACCGAGTACAGAAGACAACTGAAATCGAGAGTCTGGCTAGCGCTTCTCCGGCGTGCGACTATATTTATTTATTTAGTTATTTAGCAGACGCTTTTATCCAAAGCGACTTACAAAGAGGACATTATAGAAGCAATCAAAACTAGGGCTGTAGTACTCGAGTCCGGACTCGAGACATTTTTCTGTCGTCTCGGACTTGTCTCGGACTCGTTGGTGTTTGCACTCGGACTTGTCTCGGACTTGGTCATTGGACTCGCCAAATGTTCTCGTTGGTCTCGACCGAGTCCAGCATTATGCTTTTTTTCTCCTTCAAAGCAAAATCACATTTGCATGTCGCGCCTAAAAACGCGTGGAAAAAGCTAGGTGCGCCGCTTTCTCTTTCTTTCCAAAGCACTTAGTAGCCTGTGCTCTATGCTTGCGCTCCCGTGGCGTCTGCCGTTGCTAAGCAACCATGACCTGCGCTCTCCATGAAGACGCGGCAGTTTCTTTCAGCAAAGGATAAATGGATTTCCAGCACTAAAAATCCCTCGCAGTAGCTCTGCAACTAAATGTATCTAAAAAATGGCTATCCTTGTACAGCTATGATCAGCTTTTTCTCCATCTTGGCTTAGCTTTCAATTTTGTTATGGGAAAGGATGAAGCTGATTGGCTGGTTCTTGTCACGTGACCCACGGTGCACTTGCTGGTTCTGAAAAGTTTAGATGTTTCTAATTTAATTTTCTATCTGTTAGATTGTGTTTTATTAACATCTACACCTACCCCAGCCCTAAACATACTCTTTACAATAATAACAAAAATTACGCTATATTTATGTGCGCATGCCCAGTAGCGCTAAACGTATCCCTTATAGCCTTAACCGCGCATGCGTCATATCCCGAGCTGATCCCGGGCTTTCTGTGCGCGCGGTGTGCAAAGGCATCAATCATTTTAATTTTTGACCACAGACACGATGTCAGCAAACAGCAGACTTATACAGTATGGTTTTACAAACCACAGAGATTTCTTCGACGGGGCACGGAAGAATAAGAAACACAAGGCCAACTGCAAATTTTGCAACAAAACTATTGCAGAAACCTGTGGGACAACATCTAATTTCGTAAAGCACCTGCAAAGACACCACAAAGAAAGGTAAGAATTAGCCTTTGTATTTGACTCTTTGGTTACACTTTACAATAATGTTCATTAGTTAACTACATTAGTTAACATGAACTAATAATGAATATTCCTTCTACAGCATTTATTAATATTAGTTAACTTTAATTTCAGCATTCACTAATGTGTTTGTTAACATTAATGCACTGTGAACTAACATGAACTAACAATGAATGAACAACTATATTTTTATTAAATAATGTTAACAAAGATAAATACATAAAGTGTAATAAATGTATTGTTCAATGTTTATTAATACATTAACTAATATTAACAAATGACACCTTATTGTAAAGTGTTACCGACTTTTTTTATGAGGTTAGAAATAGGGATGAAAGATGAATCATATTTTCATTGTCATTGCAATATGAACATGTTATTTTATTAATGGGCACCGAAACGTGCCATGAAATAGCAGAGATGGTGGATTTAGGCGCCAGATTGCAGAATTCAGCACTCAACAAAACTGGCATTTCAGCGATGACTCATCTGAACGCCTTTGATTGGCCATTGCATTAATAAACTCAATGGAATCGTATGTTGTAATGCTCACCGCTGTTAAAAAAAAAAAAAAAATGTTTTTTTTTTGTTGGCCCTAACATGCACAGTTAATTATTCATTTATCACAAGTAATCATCATTGCAAAAATAACAACAACTCCACTGTTATTACACATCGTAGAATTTCCTCATTTCCTACAGGACTATTAGAAAGGCAAAATCAATGCAAATCAGTGGATATGTCTGCTATAATGATTTAAAAACAAAGTTGATTGAACTCCTGTTATTCAATGTCAGCACTAATAGAGGATAATGCATTTCTTCTTTCCAGGCTGCATCAGTATCGGGCAAGCCAGCGACAGGGGTTGGGGGTTGCGTCACAGCCGACCATTGATTCATTCCAGCGGCAAACATCGCAAGTTCCAGTGTACAGTGCTTCTTCATCGAGGCAACTTGCCATCAACCAAGCCATCATCCATGACCTCATCATTGGCTGCTGCCTGCCCCTATCAATAGTGGAGAATCAACATTTCCGACATTTTCTACACACCATTGATGAGAGGTACACCCTAATCGCCAGATCAACCATAGCCTTCAAACAGATACCTCAACTAGTGACCAGAGTCAAAGAGTGTATCAAATCCAGTCTGGCAGATCAGAATTTCGTCTCTGTAACGGCTGACATATGGTCAGATCGCACCTTGAGGTCTTACCTAGGAGTAACAGCTCATGCTTGTAACTCCACGGCTAATGAAAACACTCTGAAGTCCTTCCTCCTTGACTGCAGAAGATTTAAAGGGCGTCACAGTGCTGACAACATTGTAGCTGCATTCGATGAAATATTGGAAGAATACAATATAAATGATAAGGTAGAATTTATCATCACAGATAACGCATCTAACATGAAAAAAGCTTTTAAATTTGTGATGGATCACTCCGATGATAGTGAAGATGAGGAGGACATGGTTGGTGAAGGTGAACCGTTGGATAGGAACTTTACCCTAGGTTCCTGACAACGGCTGTCCTGTTTTGCTCACAGTCTTCAGCTAGTAGTGGGCGATGGATTAAAGGAAGTGAAGTGCCTTTCTCAAGCAATCTCCAAAGTGTCAAAGCTTGCAAATCTACTGCATTGCAGCACAATTTTCAAAGACAAGTTTGAGGCAGTCTTTGGCAATGGCAAAGGCATTCCAGTGGCTACTGTAACACGATGGAATTCCACCTTCAAGCAAATACATGCCATCACGGAGCTGGATCACACCACCTTGACAGAAATGTGCTCTCCTGACTTTAAGAATGTTGTCTTCACAACAAGAGAGTGGGCCCAGTTGAGAGAACTTTGTTTGATTCTTGGACCTTTTGCTGAAGCAACTGAATTAACAGAGGGAGAAAAGATCGTCACAATCAGCATGGTTGTTCCAACAGTGCTTGACCTGAACACTCATCTAATTCAGATGGATTCACCAAAGAGCCTCTGCAGGCCATTGATCAGAGCGCTCCGGGAATCACTCCAGCAAAGGTTCTCAGGCATCTTCATTGCACTTCATATGGCTGAGCCTGAGGACCATAGCTTTGATGCACCATTTTGTCATGACATCTATTCACAAGCTGCAATGTTGGACCCTCAGTTTGGAATGAGCTGGGTCGACATGGATGTGAGGACCAGTGGCAACACTGTTGCTATAAAGAGACTAAGGGAGGAGGTGCGGAAGTCGCTGACAGGTTTGTGTGTCCTCCTGTGAGGAATTTTATTTACTACTACTATAATAATATAATACATTTTATTTATATAGCACTTTTAAAAAAAGAAGTGCTTCACAGATATAATAACAACTTAAATGCAATGTAAGAAAAATGAATAAAAAAAATAAGACAATGAATACACATTTTTTAAAATAAATTCATGAATAAATGCATAAATGAATTAAAAGCCAACTTATAAAAATGAGTTTTTAAGTGTTTTATAGTACTACAGCTACTTTAACTGCTACTAATACTATTAATACTACTTCTGCTGGTACTATTAGTACTGATACTAAGACTTGTATTCACATTACATTATATTTTCAAGTTGATTAATAAGGTATGTATTTTTGTTTTATTTCTTCCAGACTGCTTGATAGCTGAAGCAGAAAAGGCTGACCTGGAAAACATTCATGCCAGAGAGGGACCTACAGCAGATCCACCTCATTCTCCACCAAAGTCCAAGATTCCACGACTCCTGGCAAAGTATAAAACTCATAAAAAGAAACATAGCACTCCCACCGAGGCAAGCATTGTCACTCAGGTAATGAAATACTTTGAACACATCCAGAGCTCTCCGATAGAGGAGGACCCCCTTATGTTCTGGGCTCACAACAAGAACAAATATCCACATTTGCATGCTCTTGCTCTTAAAGTGCTGTCTGTCCCTGCATCTTCAGCACCAGTTGAAAGAGTTTTTAGTGCTGGAGGACTACTTATGAGGCCCCATCGAGCAAGCCTAGGATCAAAAATGCTCTCATCTCTTATATTTCTCAAGTGCAACAATGGACTTCTGTAAAACAGAAAAGAATACTGAGAATGTACAGTATGAGGATTAGATGCAGAGCCAGTTCAGGTCAGGGTCCTGCTATCCCATACTTGCATCCAATTCTGCACTAAAACTGTGTTGGTAATCCCCTGGGGGATTTTGATTTGACTGGTACTCCTGAATATGTTATATATTATATGGCCTAAGGCAAACAAATACACACACACACACACACACACACAGCTGAAGATGTTCATGTTTATTACTTTGTTTTTTTGTTGTTGAAAATGCTACTTTGGTTTATTACAAGTAATAAGTTCAAGAATGGGAACATGTTCATTGCAGTCATTTTGGAGTTAAAATGATTTGCAAATTTTGTAGTGACACCTGTGTTGCTTGTTATTTGTTAAATTTTCCATGGCAGCCTGAATGTTGTTACACTACAATATTGTTATACACAATTATTATTATTATTATTATTATAAAGCAGTATAATATATTATGTATAATATTGTATAACAATACTGTTACACTATAATAAAAATACTGAAAATGTGAAGTTGCACTTGTGGTTGTGTTGCACTTACAGCTTGTGTGAAATTGCTATAACTAAAGTAAATAAAATGTAAATAAAGTAAATAAAAATAATTTGATCCTACAGCTCCAAACTCGGTCCTAGAGGGCCGGTTTCCTGCAGAGTTTAGCTCCAACCCTAATTAAACACACTTGAACCAGCTAATCAAGCTCTTACTAGACACACTAGAAACTTCCAGATACGTGTGTTAAAGCCAGTTGAGCTAAAGTCTGCAGGGCATTGGCCCTCCAGGATCTAGGTCGGAGACCCCTGTCCTACAGAGTTGTTATTTTGCACATGCTTTTTGATCATTACAAATAATAATGCTAAAGAATTTTCTTAGAATAGGAGATATGCTGTCTCTCGCATCACATACATTATCAATAATTAAGTATGTGGTCTTGAAGAGGATTATTTTTTCTCTCATTTGGACTCGGTCTTGACTTGGACTCGAAATTTTTGGACTTGGACTTGACT
>CM049864.1:929801-944801 GCA_027474115.1 Schizopygopsis malacanthus | reverse complement strand
CTGCGATCTGCTAAGTCTGTAGCATGCCACAGGTCACAATTTATGCCAGATATCAAACTTCACCTAACTATTAAATCAGTCTACAGTTTACAGAAAACATTTGTTTACTTATCATGGCTTAACTCTACCGTTGTTGGCACAATGTTGGCGCTAGCCTGCGGCTAACTACTAGCAGCTGGCTATGTCTGTAGCATGACACAGGTCCATGGCATTTACAACACTATTAACTTGCATAGCTTAACGTACAGAAAACTGTTCATGCAATCCAGGCTTTCGAGTTTAAGCAAACAGAAAGGGATGATAAAGGATGACTTTAACGTTTCCTGATATGAAGTGAGCGCTACCAACACGAGCCTCTTTGATCGTAGCATTGTCCCAGTCTGCCCGTTTAATAGCTTGCAGTCACAGATGTTGTCTATTTTTTGAAACGGATGAGATCCTGCAGGAATCCTGAAAAACTTGACTCCAGAACTGGTGCGATTTTCACAGTCCACGACGCAACAAGTAGGCATTTTGTCTAGGGCTGTGATGGTGGCCATGACAACCGCGTCACCGGCGGTAGTGCACGTGACGTCACACACCGGGTGTATTTAACTTTCTCATTTAAGGCTACTTTCCTATTTAACTGTATTATTTATTTGATATTTATTTTAGTGTTTTGCAGGCTGAGTGTTGACTGACATAAGTGCTAAAATAAACACGTATATTTGTTAATAGATGATTGAGCCTCATTTATTTATTTTTGCGTTTCAGAATTATATATATATATATCACAACACCGCGCCACCTGTAGTAGTTGGTCCATTACCACCGCGGTGGTAAAAATCTGCCACCGTCACAGCCCTAAGTTTTGTCTTGACGAGAAATTCTCTGGTTAACACAATGGGATGGAATGAACGTTCTGACCCCGACATGCGCACTGCGAACTTCTGTGACGTATACCGTGAAGGGGTCTATTACTTCATTTGAATAAAGAGCTCGATGTGTTTCCGCTCCAGGCCGTTGGTGGCGCGCGCGGCCGTGACGTCACCGGAAGAACCGCTCTGTGTTCTGTTCCTCAGCAGCAGTGCGGAACTCCTCCACTTCATCGGGTTTTTAATGTTCATTTTCTGTAGTTTGTTGTGTTTTATGTTGATGGATGTCGCGCTGATGTGATATAGATGTGTTTCTGTGCGCGGTTTGGATTATTCGCGGCTTTGTGATGAAGAGGTGGTGATCAGGTGAGAATCTGTTTCATGAAACTAGCTATTTGTTTTGTTTTTGATCATATTTCGTTCATTTATGCACGTATTGTCTGTAGGGGTGTTTTATAATCGCAGTTTTTATTAATCTTTGGTGAAGGCAGGAGAGATCATCGATCAAAACACTGACGTTACAGCTGCTTATTAAACGATTAATCGCGTCCAAAATAAACGTTTGTTTACACAATATATGTGTCTCTTTTGTATATGTATTTATTTTGTATATATATATAAAGACACAGACATACAGTATATATTTAGAAAATATTTACATGTTTAAATTTATATTCATATAATTTATATTATATAAAAATGTTTAATATTTAAATACAACATATTTTTCTTAAATATAGACATGCATGTGTTTGTATATATATATATATATATTATATATATATATATATATATAATATATATATATATATACATACATACATACATACATACATACATAATAAATATACACAGTACACACACATATATTATGTAAACAAAAGGTTTTATTTTGGATGCGATTAATCGTTTGACAGCACTACTTATTTTTGAAACATTTTTAATATTTTGTGATTTTGAGGATAATTATCAGTACATCAGTTTTTATGTCTATGTCTTCAGAGACTAGAACATGTATTTATTTATATTATTATTTGTACTATTCAAATTAATTGTTCACTTAAACAGTACTGTGATGGTACTGAATGTTTATCATATACATATATCATATTACTGTTGTTGTTAGTGAAGTAATAATTATGACAATTGGTGTATAAATTATAGTAGATTGTAATTTCACTACTGTTTGGTTGAAGACATGAAATATTACATGTGAGTATTACATAAGTGTTAATGCTGAACTATGTGTGAACTATATTTAAACATCTTTATGTGAAATAATAGTGAAATAGTTTATTCAGGGCAGAATGAAATAAACAGAAAACTAAATTCGGTTTTATGAGCTCACTTTTCATAATTATTATTAAAAAAAGGGGTATGAAAGGTTTATGTATTTTATGATTGCAAATCTCTATACATGTGTCTGTGTGTGTGGTGTGTCTGTGTCTTGTGTGTGTCTGTGTGTGTGTGTGTGTGTGTGTGTGTGTGTGCTGTGCGTATCTGTGTGTGTGTGTGTGTCTGTGTGTGTGTCTGTGTGTGTGTGTGTGTGTGTGTGTGTGTGTGTGTGTGTGTCCGTGTCTGTGTGTGTCCGTGTGTCTGTGTGTGTGTGTGTGTGTGTGTGTGTGTGTGTGTCTGTGTCTTTGTGTCTGTGTCTTTGTGTGTGTCTGTGTGTGTGTGTGTGTGTGTGTGTGTGTGAGAGTGTGTGTCTGTCTGTGTCTGTGTGTGTGTCTGTCTGTGTGTGTGTCTTGTGTGAGTGTGTGTGTGTGTGTGTGTGTGCGCATGTCAAGAAAACACAAAGGTGGTTTTAATAATAACCATTATTGAAAAATAATAGCCATATTAGTATAATATATACATTTTATGAGACCATATTATTGTTGAAACTTTGTAAAAGTAAGAACTCAGAAAAATTCTAACAGAAAAACATGGAATTTGGGGAAAAAAAATCTAACTAATTTAATTTCACACGAGAAAATTGGAATTGTATACTTGGTGTGTAGTTGACTCTTGTGATAAATTACTTGTATCTCATTTTTCAATTTTGTTTAGATAAAATGTAATTTGGGAAAATAATTAAATATGCTGCAGCATCATTCTCTGATGAACCTGTCACTGGATATTATGAAGAATGTGTCTTTCATTTAGATAAAGCGTCTGCTAAATGCATAAATGTGAAGGTTGTGTAACGAGCTGATGTTTTTGTGTTGTAGATGATGGCGCCCTCTAAGATGAAGCTACGTAGTGAGGAGAGAGACAAGCGCGGCCAAATCTTCTCAGCGTTTATTAGCCAATGCGTCGCCCGATTCTAAATGCCCCATCTGCCTCGACGGCTTCAACAACGTGGCGTCGCTTGACCGCTGCCTGCATCAATTCTGTTTCCGCTGCATCCACGAGTGGTCCAAGAACAAAGCCGAGTGTCCGCTCTGTAAGCAGCCCTTCCACTCCATATTCCACTTCCGTCAAAGGGGAAAACGACTTTAAGGAGTTCGTGCTGCGTCCGCCGGAGATTGAGAGCAGCTCCGAACGCCAATCTGTCTGAGCGTGTGCTCCGCCCCCGAGCTCTAAGAGCCCGGGAGAGGCGGAGCCACAGAGCGCAAAACCCCGCCCCTTCCTCCTCCCCTCCGCTAGAGGATGACGTTATGTTCGATGGCCTGACGGATGCAGTGGCGCTCGCGGAGAACCAAGACGTGCAGCAGATGGTGCTGCGATTGACGGCGCGCAGACATGGGCGTGGCGAGGGGCGGAGCTTGCGGCGTTTGCGCGATCAAGACGTTGTGGCGTTCCGACGTGCGCTTTATAGGACGGGCGTTCGAGTGCGCAACTCGAGGGACGCTGGCAGGCAGAGGGACATTTCGGCCACGTTTTTGCGACAAAATCCTGGCTGTTTGCGACGGCTTTTGCCTTGGCTGCAGCGCGAGCTCACGGTGCTGTACGGTTCGCACGGCTCGCTGGTGAACATCGTGCAGAACATCATCATCTCACGCATCATGAACTACAACATGGAGGACTCGGCCATCCGGGACGAGCTCCGCCCCTTCCTGCTGGCGCGCACCGACCACTTCCTGCACGAGCTGGTGAGCTTCGCCCGCTCCACCCTCAACATGGAGGTGTACGACCAGCAGGCCGTTTACGACTGTCCCGCACCCAGCTACGAGGAGGGCAGCGGCTCGGACCTTTCTGTTATCGCCATCTCCGAGGTGAGCCTAACAAACATCAAACATTACGTGATTTTGCTTCTGAGTTTACTTTCCTTCCTGTATGCCTTTGTTGTTTTAAGATGTTTAGGGTCATTCCATCTCAAGTGGTCCAAAATTTTTTCTTATTACCTTGATTAGGGCCCTGTTAAGTCCGTTTTATTTTTCACCAATTTTTTTTTTTTATTATTATTTTTTTATTTAATTGTGTTTTAATGGTTAAATTAGTTTTATTTCTAAAAAGTTTAGTAATCAAAAAGAATGCATTATTAATTAAATTATGTCTAATTGCTTGAAATAAAAAATACAACTAAATAATGTTTATCATCCATCTATTTTAAGGTTAACAAAATTATTTTTTTAGGGCAATTTAATTTTTTTTAAAACACTTCGTTTTTAGTTTTATTTACAGGATTCCATTTTATTGGTTTAATTCTATTTCAATCACATAAAGCATTTCTAATTCATTCATTAAACACATGTTAATAGTTAATTAATAATTAATATTTTTTACAATTATATAGCCGTATGAAATGTTTTGTCTTTTCAGAAATTCGGTGTTGTATGTTGTAGTCAAATGAAGGCTTAAAACGTTAACAGTTTAAATAATACTTTAAAATTAATCAAATTAAAATTTTTAAATTATTGTATTTTTTTCAAACAAAGTTCTTCAAAACAAAGGTTTAGCGTTAGAATTAAAGCATGGGAGAATTGTTTGTGTTTTATTTGGTTGGTCCACAATGGCCATTTTGGGTTGCACAGACATATACAAAAACTTCAACGTCTTACCTCAAGATGGTCCTAAAGCCCCAGAAACAAAAACTGATAAGAAAAAAAATGGCCAAGCAACCTCCATTGGACCATTTGAGATGGATTGACCCTGAGAGCAGCAACCAGAGGGTGTCAAGCTCTAAACATATATATATATATATATACTTGGGATGCACCGAAATGAAAATTCTTGGCCGAAGCCGAACAAAATCAAACACTGGGGCCGAATACCGAACATGGTTCTCCCCCATGTAGGCCTATTGTGCTATTTTTTTCACTATTGCATAAATTAAATAGCCAAAATCTGCTTTTTACTCTTTTGTCCTGTTTACGTAAAAAAAAACGTGAAAAACTGAAATTTTTAAGTGGTGGGCCGTTATCGGCGTTAACGTGCTGCGTTAACGCGAGACTCTTATCGGCGATAAAAAAAATATCGCCGTAATCTACAAAGTTGGGTTGGGAGCTGGGTCTAACACGCAAGCTTTGACTTACCCTATATTTTAGCGCGGATGTATACCTAGCCGAATCAGAGGGGGCAGAACGAGTTTCGATAGAGGCCAGTCCGTGATGGACAATTGTTAGCTGGTCTATGTGTATGGTATACAATCGGGCAATAAACGTCACCTATCATTCATCAACCTCAAATATGTTTTCATCTGAAATATGTATAGCAACTTTACATGGCCGCTCAATGGTTAACCAGAGAAATTGCGCTTTGAAGTGTTTGTGTGGAGCGCGTTTGCTGCAGGACAGGCCCGGTGCGCTCCTTGCTCTTAAAATCTCCGATTTTTGGTCATCAGATAAAAGTAGCCTAATACATCTTTCGTGTAAAGACTCTACGTTTTTTGTGTGCTAGAATAACAACGAAACGTTGTGCTTTTAAAAACAGGATGCGCTTTAGGTCTCATGTGAACTTGAGAATTCCTCCGTGCACCCTCTACTTCGAACCTGTGTGTATGCAGACTGTGAAATTACCACATCAGAGACTTAACATGGATGCAGCTTAAGCCGCGGGTTTGCTTCAGGGAAAATTTATTTTTAAGAAGCTTCCCATGGAAACTAAACAGTTCAAACCTCTTATAGGCCTACAGTAAAATTCAGTTTATGAATAAACAGTTAGTAAATACAAGTACATCTTATTGAACATGTTTATTTTCACACCAATTATTGGAACAGCTTTCTCAAGAGTTTGTGATGTTTTGGAAACAGGAGATGCGCCCCTGGTCTAGCGCCACCTGGCTTGAGAAACCCGTTCTCAAAGACTTACTTTTAGTATTATTAAGCACACATACAGCCTGGCAGAATTCAAATGAGCCATTTTAATCTAGATTAATTCCAAAATTAATCTAGATAATTATTAAAAAAATTAATCATCCCACCCCTAATTTTTATACATCCTATCAGACATTATACCAACAAAGCACAATATAAGTGTAAAATAATATTTTATGGCTTTTTGACCCCCTTCCAGAATCAGGCTTTATTTTTCTATATAAATAATGAGCCTTGAACAGAAGAGTTCTTTTAAAATTAGAAAATATTACAATCCCAATTTGAACTATTGGTGAATGTTATAGTAAATGTATTAATACATTTAGGGTAATTATTATTGTCTTTTTATTTTATTTTACAGAACAAGAGTAAAATTACAATACTAACATTTATGAATGTTGATGGAGCTTTTATTTTGGCGGAAATATGCAGGAACCAGGAAGTGCTTCTGTTTGTTGATAACAGCATGCAGATACTTCTCAAATATATCTCATTATGAATTTGGGAAGATGTTTGTCACACGTATAACATTGTCTCACGCCTTTAAGTAAGTGTTTCAGCGCAGAATTTCCTCGCGCTTTGAACCCTGGCGCCGCGAGCTCGTGCAGCGCTGTTTGAATACATGCCATTCGTGCGTGTTTTAGAAAACATAACATTCTGTAGTTTATTTGCTAATCCATATTTGCTAAGCAGTCTCTCGCTGACAGTGTTTTGTGCTTGTAATGATGTCTGCGTCTCTCTCTCTCTCTGACCGTTTTAAATGCTTCCACACGGCAGACGTGTTTGCTGCAGTAGTGCGCGCCTCTATTTGATCGCGTAACTTCATTGTTCGGTAAAAATTATTACACCGAAAAAGTTTTTTTTCCTATTTTCGGCCGAACAATTTCGGTTGCCGAACTTTCGGTGCATCCCTAATATATATATATATATATTATTTACTGTTTCCTGTTCCTCCATTTTTACTCCTCCACAGTGAGGATTAATGCACAAAAAGGTGTCCACCTAATACATAAATCTAAATATTGTTTAGCATGTCTATAAATCGTATTAACTCATGATAACTTGATACATGATAACACTCATGTGAGGAACAGTACATCATTTAAGTTGTTTCTGAAACCTTTCTTTAAATTCGACTGAAACTGTTCCCTGTGTGTGTTTCTATTTATTGTAAGCAGATCATATCGGAGCACTGCAGGAGGATGTAATGTGTTTCTGGTTCAGTTTATCCAAGTCTTCATTGTTGTCTTTTCTCACAGGATGACGACGATAATGATAGTGAGGACAATGTCACCGAGAATCCCTCTGCTGTCCAGGAATGCCTTGCATCCGTTGCCACAGCAAGTGGAGCGGAAAGTTTGCCAAGTCAGTCAGCGTGGGATGATGAGACGCCCGGTCCCTCGTATTCAACCCTCCTCCCCTCTTCCAGCCAATCACATGGTGAGGGGGCGGAGCCAAGCTCAAGCACTGCCCCTCCCCTCAGCGCTCTGGATATGACTGACTCTGCGGCGAGGGGAAGAGTGTCTGCCGGACCGGGTGAAGATGACGAAGAGGAAGAGTGTCTGATTGTGGGATATGTGAAACCAATGGCCGAACGGACTCCAGAACTTGTTCAGCTCTCTTCAGACTCGTCTGAAGAGGAACAAAAGCCAGGCACCACTGAGACAATGGCCTCAGTAACAAAAAAAGAGGCATCCCAAGATCAGCTCCCATTACAGTCCCACATGAACCCAATTAGCCCTAGTTCCTCCCCAAGCCCTGCTCCCTTGTGCAGTCCACAGAATTTACACTCGGATGGAGTCGGGTCACACAACATAGAACAAGAATCCGACTACTCGTCCTCCCGTGGTCACCGGTCCAAAGATGGTTCACATTCATGGCAGAGTCGAGATGACTCCAGATTCAGAGGTCACAAGAAGCACAGAAGTCATCGGCGCTCTGGCAGCAAAGAGAAAGATAAGAGTTTAGAACAATCTCGACACGTAAAGAAATCGGATCGCTCACCAAGCCAAACACAGAGCCCAGCAGTGTCCATTTGGAGCAGTAGCCCTGTCTCTAAATCACACAGTAGCGACTGCTCTCCTTCTAAAAATAAGAGCGGAGAGCATTCGAGCCATGCAAAAGAGAGAGTCTCACACTCTCCTTCTAACTCCAGAAGGAGGAGAACTAAGGAAAGGAGGAGTATGTCACCCGACTCTGACTCCTTCCTTGGTTCCTACCATCCCTGTGAGGCAAAGCGTTGTCGAAAACGCCGCAAGCGGTCGGTCAGCAGCAGCAGCAGCGCTGATTCGCACTCCGAAAGATCCTGCCTGGATAAACCCAGTGGCAAACGCAAGTACAAAACCCGGCACTTGGAGCGAGCAGCCCAGCGGCAGCACAAGGAGGGAACCGCAAGCAAGGAAAAGCTGCACCGAGAGCGGAGACGAAGCAGGGAACGCTCTCCAAGTGTGGAGATCATCTACGAACAAAGGCCGCCTGACCCATACTGTGTCCAGCGGAAGAAGAGGAGGCACCGGAAGCGAAAAAGGGAGCTGCGTTCTCCCACTGTGATCACGATCGACAGCGACAGTGACCGTACCATTGACTGTCTGGACCGCGTCATGGACATTATAGACCAAACTGCTGCTGATGTCGAGCAGAGGGACGGGACTCCTGAGCAAGATTCGATCCAGAACGCAAGTTATACCTTGGACTCTTCTAATCCTCAATCCGAGCCTTCGAGTCCAATGAGCCGAGGCTACCCAACCACTGAACGCGCACTAAACCTGGACGACTGCATGGTGGATGTAGTTGACCACAGTAGTTCCGACAGCTCCCAAAATATGGGTGCAAGTAACCACGGAGAGTTTATACCCGACTCTTTCCCAGAGGATTCGATAATAACGGCCCCACCTTCTGACGTGAGCCTGCTGGAAAGCATACTGCAAGATCTTGTGGATTTCCTACCGAGGGCAGAGCGGGACATGGGGCTGAGTTCTCCCGGCCAACAGCAACCAACTTCTAGCCAACAAAAAGACCAATCAGTGATGGGAGGAGATGCTGACAACTTGGAGAATGAGAACACCGATAGCAACAGACCTCAAGAGTCGATGACCAACACTGCTAGCTAGAACTAAAACAGACTTTTCTTACAGACACATGCGTATCTGAATCGCCTCTAGACGTTTTATAAACTCAATCAAAGATTGAATTCCTGCTGGAAATGGATGCTTAAGAAACATTCAGAGAACTCGTTTTTTTTTTCGCCATTGTCAACTTCATTATTGTTCATGTTGTATTTATAGTTACGGTGAACATCTTCCTCGAATCTGGTGCTGATTCACTGTGCCACAACCCAACCACGATCATGCTTGGAGAGCAACCCTTGTTACCCTAACCTAGGGGTAGTAGCAAATACGTAGGGGTTACCGTCTAGGGTAGTGGTTCTCAGCTTGTTTGCTTCAAGACTCATATTTTGTTTGACAAGACGCAGGGGCTTTGATAAACAATATGGGGAACTTTATTTGGCTATGCTACACTGTTAGAAAAAAATGTGCAAAACTTGTACCTACAAGGAACCTTTTCATAGTTCATTGAAATGTAGATTAAATTTCCCGTTTTTTTTTGCATCTTCGCACTGCAGGAGCTAAGAACGTATTTAGTTCTAGGAACTCCGTTTTGGGGGAACTAATTAAGCTCCTACTTCAGAGTGGGATCTAAAACAGTTCTATAGGAGCTACCAATGACTTAAGTGTACCCTGTTTGGCCAAACGCATACAAAACATCGGCTACCTGGTATTTCTAAAAAGCCATGTAAAAATAATTACTCCACGAACATGGAAAATAGCGATAACGGCATTTACCTGCACCGTTGTGTTCTTTACTCAGCCTCGATGATATGTAACCCTGCAAGTGGTCATAGGAGATTAAGTCAGATTTTCATACTCTTTCTATCATCGTAAATTGTGCGTTTACATTCCAGCTAGGTTATCACAAAACCCGTGGTACACACCAAAAACGGCTCCGATCATATTTGTAAATACCGCGAGTTAAGATGTCGCTGGGGCCGCTTCAGAGTTCCTGCTGCTGGTGCGAATGCAATCAGGAAAATGGACCGAGGGAACAATTGGTTCTCTAGGAACCACCCTGCTGGCTAGTTCCTCTAACTAAAACCTGGATTACACTAGATGATTTTTACCCTAATTTTCCACCAATTTACAGTCTGAAGAAGCAAGTTAAGTTCCTAGAACCACGCAGTGCCAAGTGCCTTTTAGATGTACAACAGATTGTCACTGGGGCAGCGCGTTGGAAAGGAGAAAACGGCGTGGCTAGCGTTTTTAGGAGCAACATCTGAATGGCACCTAAGGGTACATATTGCTACTTCAGGCACAAATATGCACCTTTTAAGGTGCGTTCACACCAGACGCGAATGAAGCGTTAAGCGCAAATGATTTACATGTTAAGTCAATGCAAAGACGCGATAGACAATCCTGCGGCGTTATTCGCGCGAATGAGGCAGCACGAATTGAGCGTTTGGGGCGTTTGACAGTTGTTTAAAAACGTAAAAAAATCTGAACTTTGGCGGATATTCGCGCCGCGCTAACCAATCAGGAGCTTGCTCTAGCAGTGACGTGATTACGAGCGGAGGCAGAAAATCCCAAACAACAATGGAGGACAAAGTAATTGTGGTTGTATGTGGGTACCCGGAGCTGTACGATACTACGTCATACTTTTACAAAAACAGGAATAAATTTAGCAACAAGACTGGAGCTGCCTGCAGAAGCCCCCCCCCATGATGCGAATTCACGTCTGTTGTGTAGCGAATTTCACGTGCGAATAAAGCGAATTTCACACGCGAATGAAGCAAGTAAACTCAAAATGTTCAAGCGTCCAACTACGCGCGAATAGCGCGATTTATTCGCTTCATTCACATCTGGTGTGAACACACCTTTAGGGTTTGGCAAGGTACAAAGTTGTACCCTACTGGTGCATACTACTTAATGTACTAATATGCACCAGTTACAGACCTGCCAACCTGTACGCATTTTGCGTAACGAATACGCATTTTGACCTCAAAGTACGCTGGTACGATTTGTCGCTCTGAACTACGCAAAAACCCTGGTTACGTGCAGCACTCAAATCAAATCAAGAAAAAGAAGAAGAGTTCGACCAATTAGAGCGTTTTTTGGGGGGTTTTGCATTTAAATAATTTCCGTGCGTTTTATCTCTCTCCAAACTGGCTGTGTGTGTCCGTGAGTCTACGCGCTCCTCCTGCTTATAATGTGCTTTTGAAAAAGCAGCACACGCGAAACATCTTCCCTTAATGACTTGTAATGAATGAGAAGCGTTTCTAAACCTGCTATCTGACTAAATAACATTATAACATCATTATAACATACTAAACAGCATCAGTCGAATGTTAGAAATAACTTACTTTGGTGATCTTTTATGACTTTTTTTATCCCAGAATGAGGCAGAAAAATATATATCCTCTAATGTAATAATGTCGATTAGCGATGGATTATAAATATACTTAATTATTATGAAAATATCCGAGGTGGTTTTACGAACACAGACAAACTATACATTGTCAAAGTCGAGTGTTTATTGGCTTAATATTTCATAATTCAAATGCAAATCTATTCTATCTTGTTTTATTCAGCTACTATGCGTTTGTCCATAATATTAGTATTTCTAGAGCGGCGTCAGTTCTTTGGCTTGTGTAATGCGTAAATGTTGATTTTCTGCACGAGGGCGCCCTCTGGCTTCCAGTATGAATGAACACATTACATTTGTTTTTATAGCCCTAGATAATGGCCAGTCCATAAAATAATACGTCTCTCCTGTGTTTTTTATTATTTAAATAGCATTTTAATATATATTTTAATATTGCTATACCCCCCCAGCGTTTTTGGTACTCCAAAATATATTTTGCGTTGTACCTTATACCTTAAATATAAGTACCTTAAATATAGCGTTGTACCTTAAGGTGCATATTAGTTATTAAGGTGCTAATATGCATCTTTTAGGGTTGAATAAAGTATACAAAGTTGTCCTTTTAAGGGTATTGCCTCAGTGACATCTCTCTAAAGGTACATTTTTCACATTGTCTGACAGTGTACATGATTATATGGTTAGTCTAATTGTATTATTTGCGTTTAGAGGGGGGTTTTCTGCGTCTGTCCACAGTCTTGTCAGAGCCGATCCTGTTTTGAATCACGACCCACTGGCTGAGAACCACTGATCATTCATTATTCAGTCCCACTGAACCCGGAGTATTGTGTCTTTGTTAAACTCAGGGAACAGGTGACGTATGCCTCCGTTACGCAGTATGTGTGTATGCGGGACTATGGTGACACCCTGGAGATATAATTCACTGATCATGTCTACTGAACACACATCAAGCCTTCTTTACTACAGCTGTCTGTCATGTCAGCCAACAAACAATAAATGCATTTAATAGACGTACAAACTAGTGTCTAAAAGTTTTTTTTTTTTAATGAACTGCTGAATTAGTTAATCACCTTTGTGAGCTGAGGCCTTTCTAACCAGTTGGGGTTTGATTAAACAGTGTGATAAATCCTGTGTCGTCTTATATTAGTAGACTTTGCAGCCGGTTTGTATAAAGTTGCTGTTGCTTGTGTAAAGTCGCCAATTTTCATTAGCCTGGTTTCCATCCAAAGTTGCGAATTTTACATATGCGCAAAATTGAAATATTGCATGAAACATTTGCAAATAAGCACCGTTTCGCAAAGTCACATTACTTTTTTAATGCGCATGGAGGAATTTATTCGGCAAATACATTTCCATCTATTATTCGCATTAGCGCAAGTCAAAAACCACCTCAAGAGAGCGTAAAAACTTTTTACGAACTAAGCGATTTTTAATCGAAATTTGGCTTTTCAATCGTTCGTTTCTGATGCGATACTTCAAAATACGCTGATGGAAATCTAGCTATTGGTTTCCAGAATTATTTATTTCTAGGTTTAGTCAGTGTGAACATAGGCTACCTCAATGAAAACTTTATACAGAGCCGATCGTAGACTTCTGTGGGCCCTACGCAAACTGTCGACTGGGGGGGGGGCTTATGAATGAAATGCATTTGTCCGTGTTTCAGCCCCGTTCACACCGCCAGTAATTTATTCGCTGTATGTCGCTAGACTGTGAAGACGCTTGTAGTGTTATTGGTAGACCGCACGTCTGGACATATCTTTACAAAATGCAATCACAAACTATATATAAATGTAACAGATGTGTATGCTAGTAAGGGCTGTGTGTAAACCTCACTCTCCTGACCTCAAAAAGAGGCGCTCTAGCGACTGACGCTAGCGACTGACGCCTTTGGCGTTCCTTGTTAGAGCGCCCGCCTCCCGCGCCGGAATCCTGGTTCGAGACCCGCTCGGTGTGATGGTGTGGACCCGGGGTGGTTACATTGGTGCCGTGACCCGGACGGGAGTGAGGTTTAGGGGGGTGAGTGTAACGGATGTATGCCAGTAAGGGCTGTGTGTAAACCTCACTCCCCTGACCTCAAAAAGAGGCGCTC
Organism: Schizopygopsis malacanthus; assembly: GCA_027474115.1. Classification (NCBI taxonomy): domain Eukaryota; kingdom Metazoa; phylum Chordata; class Actinopteri; order Cypriniformes; family Cyprinidae; genus Schizopygopsis; species Schizopygopsis malacanthus. The sequence goes on along the minus strand of CM049864.1, from coordinate 931,188 downwards.
TAGCGACTGACGCCTTTGGCGTTCCTTGTTAGAGCGCCCGCCTCCCGCGCCAGAATCCCGGGTTCGAGACCCGCTTGGCACAAGAACGAGTTGGGACGGTGCGGACCCGTGTCGGGGGGTGTTACATATATAACCGGTAAAACTAAGGTATCATTCTAATCTGACTAGGACTTAAGGTGCGTTCACACCAGACGCGAATGAAGCGTTACGTGCGAATGATTTACATGTTAAGTCAATGCAAAGATGCGAAAGACAATCCTGCGAGAGAGTGTCTGTATGTGTGTTTATGTCTGTGTGTGTTGCTGCACCTGTAGTGCTGATATCTGTGTGTGTGTGAGAGAGAGTGTGTGTCTCTGTGAGAGAGTGTGTGTCTTTGTGTGAGTGTGTGTCTGTATTCTTTAAATATATTATAATGAGTTTACACCAGACAGTTCAGCAGCATTTTTTGAATTCTTGGTGACAGTTGAGAGAGTTGAGTTACCGTGGCGACTGCAGCGCATCCTCAGACAACAAAGAGGACGTGAACTACTAAGGTTAGTTAAATTAATTAAATACCATATCAAACTGTAATCAACATGCTTTAATGTACAAAGAACTTTTTTATTTTATGAACAATTTTAAGATGTTTTTCACACAGAAGTCTTCCATGTATTCATCTAAGTCATTTACCTGAGTTGTTTACCTGCGACACTAATTCGGCTAGTTTTGTATAAGAATTAGAGCATTTCGTTATTTATTTATTGTGATTTGATTTAAGTATCTAATGTTATACAGTGTGTATGATTCTTTCCAACATGTTTATGAATTACTTTGTAATTCAAAGTGTCTTACTGATGCTGAAATACAAACGGGTGTGTATTAAAAGACAACAAAGAGGACCGTGAAAGCAACCACTAACTCTTGTCTCTCTCATGTACTACTAAGATTACTGCGTACAGTCTTCCCTGTAACAGATGTTACCATTAAACCTTTGTATAATAGTAGCTATGACCATTTTAGGACCTTATTATGAAAATCAGCCAAAGCTTATGTCATTTCCCACAGTTTGATCTCTTCTCAGGATCATTTAAGGGTTGGATCCAGACTGAAGCTTGTGTAATTATGGGATGTTAATCCAGAAACAGAGAAACACATAGAGACATAATTAGCGTAGCTGTTGTTCAACTCAATGCTAAAGCATAATAATGTGCGTTTGATCAGATATACCCGCAGTACAAGATTGTGAGATGCATTATATGAATGCTTGGCTAAAGAGATGTGATTTAAACAGAGAGAGTGTGTCTGAACCCGAACGTTATCAGGAAGGCTATTCCAGAGTTTAGGAGCCAGATATGAAAAAGTTCTACCTCCTTTAGTGGACTTTGCTATCCGAGGTACTACCAAGAGT
>CM049864.1:914801-922301 GCA_027474115.1 Schizopygopsis malacanthus | reverse complement strand
AACACACACACAGACACATAAACACACACACACATTAACACACACACACAGACACTCACACAGACACATATATAAACACACACACACACACACACACACACACATTAACACAGACACACATAAACACACACGCAGACACATATAAACACACACAGACACATATAAACACACACACACATTAACACACACACACTCACACACACACACAGACACTCACACAGACACATATAAACAGACACACACACACACACACACACACACACATAAACACACACACAGACACATATAAACACACACACACACACACACACACACACACACACAGACACACATAAACACACACACAGACACATATAAACAGACACACACACACACACACACACACACACAGACACACACACACACACACACAGACACACAGACACACATAAACACACACACACAGACACATATAAACAGACACACACACACACACACACAGACACACATAAACACACACACAGACACATATAAACACACACAGACACATATAAACACACAAACACACACACACATTAACACACACACACACACAGACACATATAAAGACACACACACACACACACATTAACACACACAGACACATATAAACACACTCATTAACACACACACACACACACACACACACACAGAGACACATATAAACACACACACGCACACACACAGACACATATAAAGACACACAGACACACACACATTAACACACACACACACAGACAGACAGACAGTTTGACAGATATCCACATAGAAAACAGCTATTTTTAATTGTAATAATATTTCAGAATTTTTTGAGTATTGATCTAATAAATGCAGCCGGAAGACGTTAAACGGTTTGAGTTATGTGTGTAGATGCCGGTCCTCCTGTGTGAAGTGTGTGTTGTGATCTGCAGGGTGATGGGGATGTGCGGCGATATGGAAATGTCTGTGTGCTGGCTCATAGAGAATCATGATATCGTGGTGATGACGGCTCAGATCCTGGTGAACGCGCTGCAGAGCGGCGAGGTGCCGTCTCTAGAGATGCTGTCGCTCATCTTATTCGACGAGTGTCACAACACGACCGGAAAACACCCCTACAACAACATCATGACCCGCTACCTGGACACCAAACTCAGCAGCAGCTCACACTCACTGCCACAGGTGCACAGTACACCGTTATACTCTATTCTCCATCCATTCAACCAACCGTTTATCCTATATAGGGTCGATACGATACGATACGATACACTTATTGTCAGATGGAGAATTTGTCTTGCGTTGCAGCAGGTTCACTCAGAATTACAATACTTTATTACATAAAGTAGACTAACAGAGATTTATCACACATAACAACAAAAATATAATAAAAACTGATTATTATTACAAGAGCAGATTTACTTTGTATATGAGTTATTCAACACTGATGCTGTAAAAATAACACCTTGTATAGATTCTAATTTTTAAAATTGATTTTATTTTATTTTATTGTATCTTTTCAGTCTCTGTCTTATCCAATCCTGATTGAGTTTTCATTCATGTTTTTATTAGTCACAGAGATGCTATTAAAAAAGATAACACCATGGATAAATGGTCAATCCATCTATTCAATTCCATCTTACCCAATCCTATTTTGATTTTCTATTTATTTATCATCCACTGTGTTTTATCCACTCATATTTAATTTTATTTATTTAAAACATATTTAATAGTATTTAAAATATATGATTTATTTATTTAAGGTATATTTTATCCAGTCCAATTTTGTTCTATTTTTTTATTATTTAAAAAAAATATTTTCATTTTATATTTTTTTGCACACAGTTTTTTGTCTTATCCAGTCCTGTTTTGTTGATTTTTTTTAATTATTTTTATTTTTATTTTATTTTATTTATGTATTGTATTTTACTTTTTTATAACAAATCTTTATTGTCTTATCCAGACCTTTTTTGTACTTAGTTTTTTTTTATTAATCATTTTATTGTATATCTTCCATCTCCCAAACTGCTTATCCTATGTAGAGTCCTTCATAGTCATGTCTATTATATTCAGTTGTGCTCTGATCTTTTCTTATGTTCGTGATTGTTTATAATCCGGCCTGTCTCAGATTGTGGGCCTGACGGCGTCGGTCGGCATCGGTTCGTTCAAGACCAGCCTGGAGGCGGAGAACAACATCTTACAGCTCTGTGCCAACCTGGACACCAGGGTCATCACCACAGTCACCGAACACAAGGATGAGCTCAAGTCATACGTGCACACGCCTGAGAAAGGTCAGCGCATACAAAACACACACTCATACAACCTATCATTCATGATTATTAATGCCATATGTGCTTGTGACAGCTTTTTTCGAGGTTCAACAGTGCACGAGTCACCCCTTCATCAGAATAATCAAAAACATCATGAGTAACATCGAGCAGCTGGCGCTGAAGACCTACAACATCGGTGCGCCGTCCTCACCTGCACACGCATGCTGTACTAACACCGATACACACATTAACACTAACACACACGTGTCTCTGTGTGTCTCAGAGAGCCTGTCCAACATCCAGAACCGCGAGTACGGCTCACAGAAATATGAGCAGTGGATCGTCTCCGTCCAGAAGAGCTGCAGAGTCCTACAGATGAAGAACCCAGACGAGGAGAGACGCATCTGCAGAGAACTCTACAACTACACCGAACACCTGCGGGTCAGACAGACAGATAGATGGAGAGATAGACGGAGAGAGACAGACAGACAGACAGACAGATAGACAGACAGACAGATAGACAGACAGACAGACAGACGGACAGACGGACAGACAGACAGACAGACAGACAGACAGACAGACAGATAGACAGACAGACAGACAGACGGACAGACGGACAGACAGACAGACAGACAGACAGATAGATGGAGAGAGAGACGGAGAGAGACAGACAGACGGATAGACAGATAGACGGATAGACAGACAGACAGACAGACAAACGGATAGACTGACAGACGGACAGACGGATAGACAGACAGACGGACAGACAGACAGACGGATAGACAGACAGACGGACAGACAGATAGACGGATAGACGGACGGATAGACGGACAGACAGACAGACGGATAGACAGACGGATAGACAGACGGATAGACGGACAGACAGACAGACGGATAGACAGACATACAGACAGACGGACGGACGGACGGACGGACAGACAGACAGACAGACAGACAGACAGACAGACAGACAGACAGACAGAAAGACGGATAGACGGACAGACGGATAGACATACAGACGGATAGACGGATAGATAGACAGACAGACGGACAGACAGATAGACGGATAGACAGACATACAGACGGACGGACGGACGGACAGACAGACAGACAGACAGACAGACAGACAGACAGACAGACAGACAGACAGATGGATAGACGGACAGACGGACAGACATACAGACGGATAGACGGATAGATAGACAGACAGACGGACAGACAGATAGACGGATAGACAGACATACAGACAGACAGACAGACGGATAGACAGACATACAGACAGACAGACGGACGGACAGACAGACAGACAGAAAGACGGATAGACGGACAGACATACAGACGGATAGACAGACAGACGGATAGACATACAGACGGATAGACAGACGGACGGACAGACAGACAGACAGAAAGACGGATAGACGGACAGACATACAGACGGATAGACAGACAGACGGACAGACATACAGACGGATAGACGGATAGATAGACAGACAGACGGACAGACAGATAGACGGATAGACAGACATACAGACAGACAGACAGACAGACAGACAGAGAAACAGACAGACAGACAGACAGAGAAACAGACAGACAGACGGATGGACAGATAGACGGACAGACTATACTAATAATAATAATATTTTGATCCATTATTTATCTTGAGTTGAGTGATCAGAATCTGACTGTAGTTCTCTTCTTCAGAAATATAACGATGCTCTGATCATTAATGAAGACGCGCGCACTAAAGATGCGCTGGATTATCTGGACGCGTTCTTCGATCAGGTCCGGAAGGCCGGCTTCGACGAGACGGAGAGGAAACTCACAGCGCTCTACGACTGTAAGAATCCTCCTCTCTCTGAGCTGACAGACAGCGGCGCATTACACGCGTGATTAGAGTCTGAGTGTGTGTGACGCAGGTCAGCGGCCGCAGTTACTGAGTCTGGCCACCGAGAGGGAGCAGAACCCTAAACTAGATGAGCTGAGGTTCATCCTGGAGGAGGAATACCACAGCAACGATCAGACACGCACCGTCATGTTCGTTAAGACACGCGCCCTCGCCGACGTGAGTCTGACCTCAGTGACCTGACTTCTGCATGTGTCTTCAAATGTGATGTCTGATTCATGTGTGTGTTTTTACACGTATATATAAATAAGGCCATGAAGAAATGGATTGATGAGACCGATTCCCTCAAGTTCCTGAAACCTGGAGTTCTGATAGGAAAGGGACGAAAATCCAACTTTATTGGCTCAGGTGGAAATTCACACACACACACACACACACACACACACACACACACACACACACACACACACACACACACACACACACACATATACACGCACATGCACACACGCACAAGCACACACACAGACACACACACACACACACACACACACACACATATACACACACACATATACACACATATACATGCACATGCACACACACACACACACACATACATACGTACACACACACACAGACACACACACATATACACGCACATGCACACACACACACATGTACCCGCACATGCACACACATACGTACACACACACACACAGACACACACAGACACACACACACGTGCACACACATACACACACACGTGCACACACATACATACATACACACACATACACACACACACACACAAACAGTTCGGGCAAAATAAAAGCTAATAAAAAATAAAAGGGTTTAATGTTAATGACAAAAATTGTGTTGTAATTTTACAGTTGTGCTATTAAATAATAATACAATTCATTTAAAAAAATATATTATTAATGTTTATTATTTTATTTGCATTACCTTATAATATTTTCTGTTACGATATTGTTATTATTATAATTATTTTTAAGATTCCCTATTTTTTAAATGTATTAATGATAATAATAATAATTGTATTTTACAGTACAATTATTACTATTGTTTTATATTCATATTGATATATAATCACAGTTTTTCAAACAAGCACAGCAAACCTTGAGCTTTTAGTTTGACCATTTTTATCAGAATAATCATAATCATATTTTTTCCTAAATCATGAAATAATTCTTAGATTAATGTTCATAGTTGTCATTAATATTTTGTATAATTTTTTATTTATGTTTTCATTTAAGTTTTTGTAATTTTGTTGTGTGTTTTCTATGTACTTTTATAATGGTGTCTTTGCACCTAGCCGATTTTTTTCAATTAACATTTCTTATTTCAAATAATGCATTTATTAAAATGGTTTTCAGTCAGCTGTGATGTGCGTTTGTGTTTTTGTGCTACAGGAATGACTCTGAACAATAAGAAAGGGATTCTGGAATCTTTTAAGAGCTCCGATCAGAGTAAGATGCTCATCGCCACATCGGTCGCTGACGAAGGCATCGATATCCCACAGTGCAACTTGGTTCTGATGTACGAGTATGTGGGAAACGTGGTGAAGATGGTGCAAGTTCGAGGTAACAAACATATGCACATGCTCTCACACACATAAACACGCACACACACTCTCCCTCTGATGTGTGTGTGTGTGTGTGTGTGTGTGTGTGTGTGTGTGTGTGTGTGTAGGTCGTGGTCGGGCGGAGGGCAGCCGGTGTTTCCTGATCTCTAGTAGTAAGGAGTGCATTGAGAAGGAGAAAATAAACATGTATAAGGAGAAGATGGTGGAGGAGGCCATCATCCAGCTGCAGAGCGACCCCACCACCGTCAGCAACAAGGTTCTGCACTTCCACCGCATGTTTTATACATTAGTGCATCTCTGCTGCGTGACATCAGCACGAACATGTGTGTGTGTGTTCAGGTGGACACGCTGCAGAAGAAAGATAAAGCCCTGAGAGATCACATCAGCGCCAGTCCTGAGAAACCCAAAACCCAGGGCAGCTACGAGCTCCTCTGCAGCAAGTGCAAGAGGTTTGCATGCATGAGCGACGACATCAGAGTCGTGCTGGTATGAGCTTAATAGTTCAATACTACAACCCTTCAAGCTTTTCAAACTTAAAAATACTGAACACCTTCAGACTTCAAGCTTTTCTAACTTAAAAATACTTAACACCTTCAGACTTCAAGCTTTTCTAACTTAAAAATACTTAACACCTTCAGACTTCAAGCTTTTCTAACTTAAAAATACTTAACACCTTCAGACTTCAAGCTTTTCTAACTTAAAAATACTTAACACCTTCAGACTTCAAGCTTTTCTAACTTAAAAATACTTAACACCTTCAGACTTCAAGCTTTTCTAACTTCAAAATACTTAACACCTTCAGACTTCAAGCTTTTCAAACTTAAAAATACTTAACTTAAAAATATATAACCCCCCCCAACCTAAAGCTTTTTAAACTACTTCAAACTTAAAAAATACTTAACCTTCAACTTAAATCTTTTCAAATTACATTAAACTAAACAATACTTAAAACCTTCAAATGTCAAGCTCTTTAAACTACTTCAAAATTAAAAAATACTTAAAACCCACAAAAATAAAGCCTTTCTAATTACTTAAAACGTACAAATACTTAAAACCTTCAACTGTCAATCTTTCCAAACTACTTCAAATTTAAAAATACTTAACCTTCAAATTTTTCAAACTACTTAAAAAATAAACAAAATACTTAACCTTCAAAGTCGAATCATTTTAAACTATTTCAAAAAAATTAAAATCTTTTAACTTTAAGCTATTCATATTACTTCTGACTAGGATTTCTCAAATCAGCATTAAAGTTTGTCTAGAAACTTTGCTATCTAGTTAATAATTTCAGTAAAATATTTGGTAGAAACTTGTTTTTGCCACAGCATAATACAAAAATAAAGTTTCCATAGAACCATGAATGTTGTTAAATGATTGAAATATTTTGTAGGGAAGTGTTGATTTTGACCCGTGCTCTGTTCTCACTCTCTCCGTCCCGCAGGGGGCTCATCACATCGTTCTGGATCGCTCCATGTTCAAGCGCTGCATAACTGTTCCCCATAAGAACCCGAAAGCCTTCTGTGGCTTCAGTAAGAAAGAGAAGATGCTCTGTGCCGAGTGCAAACACGACTGGGGCCTCGTCGCCTCTTACACCACGATCCAGGTGACGCGGAGCACTTTAATATCCAGCAAGAGGTTCTGAGCAGTCTTATTTAGGATCATTGATATACCATATGTGACCCTGGAGCACAAAACCAGTCTTACGGGTCAATTTTTCGAAATTGAGATTTTATAGATCATCTGAAAGCTGATTAAATAATATTTCCATTGATGTATGGTTTGTTATGATC
>CM049864.1:899801-909801 GCA_027474115.1 Schizopygopsis malacanthus | reverse complement strand
TTATTGATGACAAGGTGCCATCCAATGCTAGGCCGTTTCTTCTCTTGGTTTTGTTCAGTCCCACAACTGAAAACACCCTCTCAGCATCTGCGTTTGCATGGGGCAACACCAGGACCAGTTTGGCGACGGCAGCAAGCCTCTCGAATTCTTTGGCTCCTGTCACCTATGGAAAATGCACCAAGAACACAATGGAAAAACATACCTTGATTTTTTATTGATTAATACTGTAAGTATACTGTAGGTTGATCCATCTGTCTTTTCTCACTTGGTTGGATGTTTAAATAAAATAAAAGGTTTCGCTTTTGTCCTGGCAAAGGTCTCTTACCAAGGTCTCTTACATCTTTGAAACCTTAAATAATTTATGGTCATGTTGGTTTAATAACTCTACTCTCAGTTACAAAAACATACCTACTTCTATTGCACAAATTTCCTGTATTTATGTTAAATTCTTTGGAATACATTACCTGTTCGAAGTGCTGTTTTAGTCCTACAGAAAAAAGTCTTCATCCACAGTGAGTCCTTTTCTTTGGCCTGTTAATAAAAAGATAAATGGCATGTGAGTAAATAAAAAATGCTATGAACTGATGTTTTGAGCATGCTGTATACCACGAAGTTAAAAGGGTGCTCTCCTGCTGCCTGTTATGACAGTTTACATTCACCACACTAAATCATGTTCACAGACACACGCACAAACACAAACTAATTATTTATTTCAAGATTTAAAGTTTAAGAGAGTGAGTACTCAATTGGACGAGATTTCATTGTTACATACCTAGTCTCAGCTCAGATTCATCATCAGACTTCTCGAGGTGGTCGTTTCTCTCGTTGTCTTTCGGGGTATCTCTTCTTCTGTCGCTAACTTCGGGGTGCAGCCAGCCATAGACGCCATCAGCGCCATCTAGGAGTTTGAAAAGGAACGAACTTGGCCCAAGATCGTTTTTTTTTTTTTTTTTGCGTGAGTAATTGGATATGTGGCGTGAGTGCGAGTGAAAACAGGCAAAATCGTGTGTCACACGGCGAAAGCGTGAGAGTTGGCAGCTCTGGTCCCGGGTGGCTTTCACGCTGGCTATCGGGCATTCGTCGAGCCCAGAGCTGATTAGCTTTCTAACATTAGAGAAAGAGAACTTAAATGACATCAACCATAATATGCTTTTTTACTTTAAAGTTTTGAATAGGTAACGTTACTTCCCGTAAAGGGGACGAAGACCGTGACTGAAAACACAGCACTAGCAGTTGTAGACAGAAACCGTTGAGCAGGTTGATTTTCAAACGACGAACCGACGCAGCCAATAGAGAGCTTGATGTAAATCAGCGATGACTGACAGGACAGGGGCACTTCAGGGGCCAATCAGATTTCAACTGGGGCCGGTGCCCCTCTGGCCCCACCCCTAGATCCGCCCCTGTTGTCTGATCATAACAAACCAAACATCAATGGAAATATCATTTATTCAGCGTTCAGATAATGCATAAATCTCAATTTCACAAAATTGACCCTAATGACTGGTTTTGTGCTCCAGGGTCACACATTTCTATTTTTACTTGGACAGGGCAACTTTTCTTGGTTAATTAATTTGATTAATTAGACATGACTTTGTGGGTTAGCCTTAGATTATGTGTGTAATAACAGATTTTTTTTTATTAAATTTAGAAGTAATTAATAATGAAATTATTTGTTATGAATGTATCTGGTACATTTGATATCAACTGTTTTACTCGTTGAAATGAATTCAAAATAAACTTAAATGAACACAATATGAATATTATGAATATAAAATATATTCTATGTTTTAAAAAAGTATATTTTAGGAACAGTTTTGAATTGTAACATCATTTTCATGACAATTAAGCACTTTAATTTTTTTTATGTGCTTCCAAAATTGTCCTTGTCATCACGGTAGTGCAAAATAATATATATATTTTATTGTATTTATTCATTATGGTAGTGTTTGCGGAACAGCTTTTAAAATGTCAGCAAGCTGAAATGTAAAATTCATCATATTTGCAAGATTCACAATAATTCACAAACAATATATATGTAAAAACTTAAAAATAAACTTTCTTAATACATTACAGTCGTGAGAACTCGGGAAGAAAATGTGGTTAATTGCTTTGAGAATAATTCACGATCCAAAAAAATACACAAATGGCCCTAAAATAGGATGTTTTTTCCTATAATTCTCTTGATAAATGATTTGCCTGGTGAGGTGGAAAATAGTTCAATTAAAACATTTAATGGCAATCTATAAAGCGTTAGGTTAACGATGCTTGACATCCCAGCGTTGACGTGCAGAGCAGAAGCTGTATGTGTGAAGAACAGCGGCGTTCATCCAAACGTTTAGGACAGGTTTACCAGAAGAACTACAGCGCTGTGCTGCTGCTTGCATGGACATATTCATGCCTTTTTAGCCTTTATATATACAGGTGCATCTCAATACATTCTAATGTCGTGGAAAATTCATTTATGTCAGTAATTCAACTCAACTCGTGTATTAAATAAATTCAATGCACACAGACTGAAGTAGTTTAAGTCTTTGGTTCTTTTAATTGTGATGATTTTGGCTCACATTTAACAAAAACTCTTCAAAGTATATTGTGAATTTAATAATAAAATGCATAATTCCATTATATATATTTATATATATATATATATATATATACACGGATAGATTCATATGTATATTGTAAGATTTTAAATAATTAGTTACCTTATAATTCATGTTTATATATATATATATATACATTTGTGTTTTTATTATTATAGGTTTTTATTAAATATATATATATATATATATTTTCTCTCTCGCTCTCTATATATAAATGGCAAGACAATATGTCTTTGTCCCTCTTACACACACACACAGACTCTCTCTCACACACACACACAGACACAGACACACAGACACACACACACACACACACACACACACAGACACACACACACTCTCTCTCACACATGCACACGCACACACACACAGACTCTCTCTCTCACACACACACACACACACACACACAGACACACACACACTCTCTCTCACACGCACACACACACACGCACACACACACAGACTCTCTCTCTCACACACACACACACAGACACACACACACTCTCTCTCACACACGCACACACACACACAGAGACTCTCTCACACACGCACACACACACACACACACACACATACAGACTCTCTCTCACACACACACACACACACACACACACACACACACACACAGACTCTCTCTCACACACACACACACACACACACACACACACAGACTCTCTCTCTTACACACACACACACACACACACACACAGAGACTCTCTCACACACGCACACACACACACACACGCACACACATACAGACTCTCTCTCACACACACACACACACACACACACACACACACACACACACACACACACACACACACACACAGACTCTCTCTCTTGCACACACACACACACACACACACACAGAGACTCTCTCACACACGCACACACACACAGACACACGCACACACATACAGACTCTCTCTCACACACACACACGCACACACACACACACACACACACACTCAGAGGCGATGTGTGTGATGTAAATCTCAGGCAGAGTGAAGGCATCTCTCAGCCCCTCCCTTATTCTAGAACACAGGACTTCATGTCATTGTAATTCATGTTGCCTAGCAACATGGCAGTCGTCATAGAGGCCCAACAATAAAGAGATGACATGTACAGTGATGTGCTGTGCGCTTTAACGCCGAGATATGCCTCCGCCATCTTTTCTTGCTCATCTGAGCTCGAAGGGATCAGAATTAGAAACGCCATTTAAACGCTCCACGAGTGACATCTTATCCCGCCAGCCCTCGGATACGCGTTATCTAGCTTCAATCCAACCTCATGTTGACTCCTTTGTGAGCATTATGCATTTTACAAAAACATGTATGAATGCATGATGGGGTGTTTTGCACAAATAAAGGAGACGCACAGAAAGTCACAGTTCAAAAAGGATCACATTTAATCAACAAGCCATCCTAAGAGTCTCTTATTCATCAAGACAGTGAGGCGTCACAACAGCAATAAACAAAGTTATTTTCTTAAAGTCTTTAGTTAAAAACAAAACACTTTTCTACCCATGCAACAGAAAGGTGGTTTAAAGGAACCGTTCGCTCAGAAACGAACATTTTGTCGTCATTTACTCGCCTCAAAACCTGTATGACTTGCTTTCTTCTTTGGAACGAGGAAATTTTTTCAAGAATATCTTGGTTTTTCTTTCAATCCAATGAAAGAAGAGGTCAAATGTGACAAAACAATTATAATTAATAGTGAAAATATGTCAGTCTTTTCACAAAACCGACTTCAGAGAACTTATAATGTAGTGCATTAATCGTATGGACTTGCTTTCTTCCGTGGAACAAGGTGAATTTCTCAAGAATATCCTGTTTTTTTTTCTTTCAATCAAATAAAAGCGAGGTCAAATGGTTGTTTTATGACTAAAAATGACATAAATCCTAACTTATAATGTAGTGCATTAACCGTATGGACTTTTTTTCTTCTGTGGAACAAGGTGAATTTCTCAAGAATATCCTGTTTTTTTAATTTCAATCAAATAAAAGGAAGGGTCAAATGGTTGTTTTATGACTAAAAATGTATTTTCCCGACACAAAACCTAACCTATAATATAGTGCATTAACCATATGGACTGCTTGTAGAAACCTAAACCTGTATTTTTGTTCTTTCTTCTGTGGAATAAGGTGTATATATCTTGTTGATCAAATCTAAGGGGAAGTCAAATGGTTGTTTGTGACTAAACGTGTGTCTTTTCCCAACACAAAACTGACTTCAGAGAACCTATAATGTCGTGCTTTAATCGTATGGACTCCTTTTACAATGCTGTTTTGTCATTTTAGAGTTCGACAGAGCTCATTCGCTTCAATGCGTGCTCTTCAAATAACCTCCTTTTGTCTTCCGTAGAAGCAAGCAAGTGATCAGAATGACGTTAGGGTGAGTAAATGACGACCATGTATTCGATTTTAGGTGAACTGTTCCTCGAATGGGGTCCTGATACGACTGAATTCAAGTCCCTGTTTCTCTACATCCGTTGGTGTTTGGTTGAGGTGAGGTCGGTTTGAGACCCGGAGACTTGCCCTCGACGTCTCTCCAGTGGGGCATGTGCACCTGATGCCCCAGTGCTAAACGGGCCACAGTGAGTCCTGAGGGGAAGGGTAGATTGTTAGGTGTATGACCTGCAGTTCTTCTAGTGTTTGAGTCCGGTTGTATGATGTGGATCGTGGGCGGGTTCTTCAGAAGAACCAGCGGAAAGTGTCGGCAGCTCCTGCTGACGGTACTCTCTGAGGAAAGACACACGAGACAGTGGAAATTCTGGAGAGACTCCAATTAAGCTTGATATAATGACCCAGTTAATCACCAAAATTATGTGTTAGGTGTTTGAAGATTGGTGTGAATCATCTTAGCAATCAGATGCAATGATTCAAAATATTGATTCATCGAAAATAAGAATTAAATTGGGAAAACGCAAAAAACAGACCAACCCGACCATCTGTATGCAGAGGCCCACGCAGCCGTGTTTCCGTTAGCTGAGACGACTGTTTATGTAACGATTATTGTTGGCTCTTTGACAATGCTTTTGTTTCTCTTTGGATAAGAATATCTGCTATATGCATAAGTGAAACATTTAGTCACTGCCTGGATTTGATCAAAGTTTGTAGCATGTAAACTAGTTGTCCAAGAATATGCATTTTGTACTAATTACGTCAGTATTTTCTCTGACACGCAGGTCTACTGTGGGTTCATTGATTGTATATTACTTTGGGTAGATGTCTTGGATATCTAGTTTATTTGCTACTCAGGCATTTCTGTAGCTTAAAAGTAGAGCATGCCATTGGTCGACACCAAGGTGTTGGGTTCGGTTCCCAGGGAATGCATGAACTGATAACAATATATGTCAGGAATTCAGTTTAATTCGCTTTAAATAAAAGCGTCTACCAAATGCATAAATGTAATGTCCTAGACTAGAGCCTCCCCAGAACTGCACATCTTTGGATTTTTCCTTAATTATTATTATATGGAGACATCCCAAATGCAGTGCCAAGGAGACTCCAAACTAACTCTTAAAGCCCGTCCACACCAAGAACGATAGCTATAATGGTACGTTTTATTTCTGTGAGAATAGTGCCCACAGCTATATCGAGAGAAACAGATAGTTTTTTTTCCCAGGTGGTGAATGATAAAAACAACCGCATGGTATCCATTCGACTTTAAAGCAGCAGAACACAAAACTGCAATACACGCTTAAAATAAACAGAACATCATCGTTATTGGGGTGAACAGGCCTTTAAAATCTTCCTGTCTAAAGGTGCGTTCAAATTTACCATAGTTCAGAACATTTTCACGGGCGAAATCCAATAACTTCAATGGGAAAGATACCCTAACCCTAAACCTAACACTTTTAATAATACAGCTAATGCAATCGCTTTTTAAATTGGCGGTTCTTGGCCAGATTAAGCGATCCATAACTAGATCTGATGGTACTGGACTGGTCTGATCTTGATTCCGGTGAGTTGTGCTAGCGGGTTGTGAATAGATTAAACTGTATTTGTATTATTACAGAGAACTTACAACATGTTGCCTCATCTCTCAGCCTTCAATACCGGCTGCGTGTGTGTGTGTGTGCGTGTGTGTGTGTGTGTGTGTGTGCGTGTGCGATAAAGTGTCTGCTTGAGTCTAAGGGCATTTTTCCAGCCTAAGAGGGCTCAAGCCATCAGCTAACACACACACACACATTAATGCATGATGGTTAATTATGGCCGCTTGTGCCAAGACTGGGCTCTACTCCAAACCCCCCCCAGCCACATCATTCCCAATTAAACAGCCCACTTCAATAGACCTCCCGGCATATGTGTGAGTGCATGCGTGAATCCCACCTCCATCGTGCTGCCCGGTTTCTTCTTGAGTTCTTCACACTTTCTGAACTTGCAGATCTGATGACCCGTCTTTCTGTTTCGACAGGAGCTGCATACGCCGCAGTTAATGAGCCTCCTGCAGGGGGTGCAGACGCCGCAGCGTTTACGTTTGCGCTTAGCCGCTCCGCTACCGTTGCTGCTAACGCTACTGCAGCTGCCGTTGGTGTTTCCGTTAAGGGCGGCGGGCGAACCGGAGCAGGACGAGCCACTGTGCTGGCAGTCCGCCGCCACGTTGGCGATCTGAAATGCGCTGTCTGACATTGTGACCCCCGATGACCCTGCACCGGAGTGAAGTGTCGTCATGACGATGACCCCCGGCGGGAGTGATAGACCCCCCAATGAGGGCATCCCTCCGAACGTCCCGCCTCGGTCGGCTTCTCCGGGCGGCACAGACGGCGAACACTTCAGTCGGTTCATGCAATCGGCCCCCGTTACGGGAAGACCGCGGCATTGCTCCGCGGCCAGCGGCGACAGGAAGTTGTCAGCGCCCATCGAGAGGGCGGAGTCTTGTGGAATGTGTTTGCCAGACATGTGCATGTTCACAGGCTCCGCCCTCGACATGCCAGTCCGATGTGTGTGAGGTCCGTTAACGTTAACCGTTGCAGGCTTTCGCCCCCAGAGCATGGAGTTGTCACAGGGCCAGGGCGGCATCGCCGATAGGCGGGCTGAGGGGAAAAGGGGCGTGGCAATTCGTGCAATTTTGTGGGTCTGGGGAAACGGGGCCGCGGCGGCCGTGCTGTTCTTATAGAAGGTGGCAAAAGAGCGGTAGCGCTCCATCTGTGCGCTGTAGTCCAACACGGGGTTCATGCACGAGTCGATCTGTAGAGGAAAGTCCCGCCCGGGGGTGGGGTTGTAATTGTGGGTGTGGCCGTGGGCGTGGCCATGAGCGTGTGGGGTCTCCATGCACACACTACTGCTCATGTTCGCCATCAGAGCAAAACAAACACACACTAACGCCCAACCATCCACGGCAGTGGCCCTGTGGAGGAAAGAGAGGAGGTGGAGGTGAACCGAGATGTTCATCAACTACACCGAAGCGGAATATCAATTCAGAAATCGTTCATTTATTTACAGACACTATTCAGTCAAATCCTAAAGGATGCATAGAAACTTGAATAATGGTATTTTAGAACCAAAATTAATCACTTGAGTCAATTAAGAATCAAAATAAGATCCTAAGATTATGAAAAACGAAATCAAATATTATTTGACTCTTCGTAATTGATTCTTATTGTTTACCAAAATAAAATATAGAGCCGAAATTCTAATTTTAAAACTGTACACATGAGATTCGGTCAAATTTGTATTAAAACTGTAAGAAAAACATGGGTTGGATAAATAGCAAAGGTTTTTTTGTGCATTTATGTATGCATAATTATAGTTTCTTCCCAATGTTTCAATTATAATGCATCTATAACGCAGTTAAATAATAAAGGATGTACACAAAATAGCATAATGGATATTTTAGAACCAAATTTAAACAATATTAATGTCATCAAAAAATAAGAATCCACTAAGAAAACAAGATCCTAAACTACAATGATGAAAATAGCCCTGGAAATACGCAATTTGAAAACAATAGCTCAGATAAATAAGGTTTGTATGCATTTATGTACATTTCTTTTGTATATGCATGACATCATTTAGAGCATTATATCTAAGAACATCAGGCCTGGCTCTCAATGTATTATTGTTTTAATTGGAGGAACAACAGAAATAGCGATAATAAGCCTTGGAGGAGAAAGTTACCGTGTCAAAATGTGTGTTTATGTGAAAGAGAAAGAGAGAGAAAACGCTGCCCCCCCGAACACCCCCCGCTACCGTCGCCTCGAGCATCAATTACGGTAATTACTCTCCGCCTGCTGCGGCAGCGGCGCGCGGATCAGAGGTCATTAAGGGCGTACGACCGCTGGACACCACGGAGCAATTAAAGGCGACGGATTAATTCTCTCGGCCATCGCGCGTCAGAGAGAGAGAGAGAGAGAGAGAGAGAGAGAGAGAGAGAGAGAGAGAGAGAGAGAGAGAGAGAGAGAGAGAGAGAGAGAGAGAGAGAGAGATGGGGGGGGGGGACGGAAAATGGACGAGCTTTACCTTTAGACTCGCGACGCTTCACGATCCTTTAACGGAGAGCATCACCGCGCGCTGATGCCACCTCAACAATCCCCGTTACAAGAAAAAACACGCGCCTCAAAACAACGAGACGCGTCCGTTTTAACGATCACCGTGAGCAGCTGCGGCGCTAAATACCGAGACTAACGGGAATAATAAATAATATTGACGCCGCCAACGACGCACCGTCCTCAGGGGCGGGTATGGGTGACGGAAGGGTAGACGGCTCCTCCCGGTGTGTGTGTGTGTGTGTGTGTGTGTGTGTGTGTGTGTGTCGCGCTGCGTGTGGCTGACGGGGGTGTGAGGTGAGGAAGCGCCGTTGCGGACACCTCCTGATCATTGGCGGGAAATGATTGTGGAAGCGCGGGAGGCGCGAGGGGGCTGACATACGGGGTCTCGCAGCGCAGCGCGGAGGGTAATGCGTGTCAACTCCTCGCGTGCCCTTTTTCCCCCGCCGATGCTGAATGACGGTTATTAATCACCCGCTTCGCACAGCGTCTTGTGTGAGGTTTTTTTTGGGAGGAATTTCGCGGTTCATTACGGCTCATTTGCGGCTCGTTACCGTAATTACCCGCGGCACCGGGAGGCTAATTAATATAGAACGGGTCCGAGGCGAGAAGGCGTTTCCCCGGTAGAGCAAATCCCGGCCGGTTGGGAATTTGTGTGTGTGTGTGTGTGTGTTGAGAAACCTTGACGCATCTGCCAGAGACTCTTTATTGGAGGATTTGAGAGGAAATCAGTCTTTGACGCCATAAGTACCATGCACGGCAGTAAATACAAATAGGCTAATATATATATTAATATTATAATATAGAATAGTATCATACTATGTAGAATATCGTATAGTTATATAGAATAGAATTAGCATTTATGCCATATATATATATATATATATATATATATATAATATATTTT
>CM049864.1:882301-884801 GCA_027474115.1 Schizopygopsis malacanthus | reverse complement strand
TGTTTCAGCTGCCGCTTCTGTGAGCTGCTCGTTTGATGAGGGTTTGTGTGTTTGGATGACGGACTCAGAAGGAGATCTGAAATGGGAAATCAAAGAGGATTCGGCCGGTAAAACACATCAGAATTACACAGATCCTCAAGTCTAAAAAACGTTCCAATGCTGTTCTAACCTGTCAATCACTCTCAGGTGGGCGGTACCTGTCAGTACCTGAGGCTACGAACAGACGGAGTGTCAAAGGGGCGCGGCTTACTGTGTCGCTGGCCCCGCCCACAAAGGCGTGGCAGGGCGGCGACCTCTGTCTGTCATTTAGACACCGTCTCCATGGAAACCACATCGGCTCTCTGCAGGTGTTTGTCAGGAAGGGGCGGAGCCACAACCCGTCCATCTGGACCAGGACTGGAGGACAGGGCTGGAGACACGCCCAGATCACACTTTGGGGGCGGGGCCTGCTTGATGTAAGCATGAATTAATCATAACGTGCTCATATATATTCCTTACCCTGAATGCTAACGTTTTTAGTCCCACCAGGAGTTTTTTTTGTTGCAATATCTGTGATCAAATATTTTCACATATTTGCGCAAAATTTGCAATGTTTGTTTTATAATTAGTATACCACATTTACCATATTATTAGTCATCATACTTAATCAGTAGTCATCATACATAAAGCTTGTTTTTTTTGTCTCGTGCAATTCTGACAAACGGCTTCAAATAAGATAGTTTATTTTATTTTTGTTATTAAAGATGCATAAGACGCAAATTATTCCTTTTACACTGATCTTTCATTGCTAAACTTTTCAGTCCCGCCAAGATTTAATAAATGTTTTTTTTGTGATTAAAATGACTGTAATTTTTTATTCTTAATTATGAAACCAGATTTACCATATTATTTTACCATTATTATGTATTATATTGGATGTACAGCAGTCGTGCATGACAGAAATCTCACCAAAATCTGATTTAGTATTCAGGTATAAACTACTACATACAGAAATGTAATATACAAATATAAAATAAAACACTGCATGAATAAAACAGTGAATTAATCTGTATGTTATTTCTGTATATTTCATGGTTAAATGATGCATAATGCATAATATATACAGAAATAATATACAGATTAATTCACAGTTTTATCCATGAGACATGAATAAAATGAGACAAACTGGAGGGACTGGATTCTCATTAGATGGTTAATTACATCACAAGCACAGCTCTGTTACTAGCATTCACAGTCCAGGCCGATGCTTTACGGTGTTGTATCAGTCTCATCCTGCTGTTTGTGATTATTGTGTGATTGATGCTGTTCTGTATCAGATTGTGCTGAAGGCAGAGAGACGGCGAGGACGACTTGGAGAAATCGCTGTGGATGACTTTAGTCTGAGACGAGGAGCCTGCAGTGATGAACACCACAGGACAGAGTGACGCACGCACGCACACACACACACACACACACACTCACACTCACACTCACACTCACACACACACACACACACACACACACACACACACACACTCACATGCACACACACTCACACACTCACACGCACGCACACACTCTCACACACACACACACACTCTCTCACACACACACACACACACACACACACACACACACACACACCAAACACACTCACTCTCACACACACGCACGCACGTGCACACACACTCTCACACACACTCGCACTCACACACACACACACACACACACACACGCATGCACGCGCGCACACACACACACACACACACACACACTCTCAAATGCACACACACGCACACACACACACACATGCACGCGCACAAACACACACACACGCATGCACGCGCGCACACACACACACACACACTTTCAAACACACACACACGCACACACACACACACACACGCATGCACGCGCACACACACACACACACACACACACACACACACACACACACACACACACACACACACGCACGCACGCACACACTCTCTCACACATGCTCGCTCTCACTCTCGCACACACAGGTCAACATTCATATTCATGAGCTCATCCACATCTTTATTTATCTTTTTTATGACCATGAATCTGCAGATTTGTGCAGAATTGGATCAAATTGCCTTGCATAATTATTAAATATTATTGGTTATTCTGCTTTTGGATAACAATAACAATGTTGGTACTATCAGCTTAATAATTCATGCTTAATCATGTTTAATGCATTAAATTAAACGGTTTTCATCACAAAATCAGCACAGAATGAGAAGCACATGTGACCCATAATACCTGATCAGTATCCACAAACACAAATACTATTATTATTGTGTTGTAGAGTCTCGTGTGAAAATATGACATCTCAGAAATTATATTTTGTATTTTTTTGTATTGTGATAATATTATGATTATAATATGATTTCTGTTCATACTCTTATTTAATGCATCAAGACGTTTTTCAGTATTTCCATTAATGATAATTCTTATTTAAAAATTGCAATAATATTGTGATTCTTTTTTTTTTATC
>CM049864.1:862301-869801 GCA_027474115.1 Schizopygopsis malacanthus | reverse complement strand
TACATAATATATGTGTGTGTGTGTACTGTGTATATTTATTATGTATATATAAATACACACACATGCAGTATATATTTAGAAAATATTTACATATATATATATACATTTATATTTGATATTATATATAAATATATTTAATATATAAACAACATTTTTATTAAATATATGCATGCATGTTTTGTATTTATTCACACACACACACACACACACACACACACACACAGACACACACACACACACACACACACACACAGACACAGACACACACACACACACACACACAAGAAAATATGTAGATATAATAGTAAAAGAATATAGAAAGCTAGTGTTAGTGTTTTTTAAAGCAAAACAAGCAGTTATAAAATGAATAGAGAGTAATAGAGATAGAGGGACAATACACAAAACACCAGAGAAGTATGTTAACACAAGACATCATTTACAAAAGGGCTTTGCATGACACAAAGTACAAGATATGAAGAATGAAAAGCAGAAAATCAAACATACCGCAGAAACCGAAAGCATGCTATAATAGAGCTGAAGCAGGTTTGACCTGCTGACTCAAACACCACAGACATTATTCATAACTCGTCTGCATCATCATCAGCATGATGAGTGTTGTCATAACACAACAATGAAGTTACATATGAGAGGAATTAACAACTCGGTCTTAAACATCAGGAAGACCAAAGAAATGATTGTGGACTTTAGGAGCACTAAAAGATCCCCACAGCCCTTTAACGAGACGAGGTCGTGGAGAAAGTACACAACATCACAGAGGATTGTTCCTGGAGTGATTACGCTGCATGTATAGGACACACGCCTCTACTTTCTGAGGAAGTTAAGCAGAGCAACTCTTCCACAGAAGCTGATGGACAACTATTATAGATGTACGATAGAGAGCCTTTTGAGCAACTGCATGACAGCCGGGTATAGCAGCTGTACCAAAGCTGCCCAAAACAGCACAGAACCTACCTTCACTCGATCCCCTCTATAGGTGAAGGGGAATACACTCATTAAAGACAGTACTCGCCCTAACCACAGTTAGTTCTGATCCATCCGGGTCCGCACAAATACACTCAAACACAGTTTTATCCAGCGGCATGAAGTCTAGTATCTCTCTGCCTGCTCGTGTGAAATAGTTTAGGACTGCAATGTTGTTTTGGATCATTGTTGTAGCGCTGTTTATACTGTTTTTATGTTAAATGCACCTCGGGGTTGTCACAAGAGAACTTCTGTTGTGTTCCACAAAGACAATAAAGTACTTGATTCAGAAAACTAAAGCGGATTTATGAGTCAACAGATTATTAACATTGTACCAGTTATTAAGATTATGATCATTTTTAGAACTGTAGAATATTACCTCAATATAATACTCAGAACAGCATATTGAATTATTTATACATTATATATAATAATAGAACTTACTAATATTTAATACATGTAACAAATAAATCAATTCATATGATGTAATATATATGATGATTATGGAAATGTATTTGCACAAGAAAATGTCATATATAGAGGTTTTACTTACACACACATATTCAATATTTATGATTTAATAATATAACAAAGTAAACCAATTCATATTTTTGATGTTTATGGAAATTTGTTTGCATTTTCATGAGTACAAGAATATAATAACATAATATATAATTTATATAATACATAATCACAACAACAGAACATTCATATTAATATATACTAATATAACAAATAAATACAATTAATATATGATGTTTATGTAAATATATTTGAGAACAATAATAACGTATGGTAATAATAATAATAAAATCAATACTCGAATACACTGAATATTGTAAGAGTTGATCGGTTTCACACGTTCAGTTGTTTATTCATTCCTGGAGTATTTCCAGAGTATTTCTGAGTATTGTGCACCTGCTCTGACTCAACACCTCCCGGTGTGGGCGTGTCTCTGAGCGCAGGTGGGCGTGGCCGCAGGTGTGGGCGGGGTCGGGGATTAAAGCCCCTTTTTCCCAGGCACACCGGTTTGAGTCTTCCGGTGCATACACTCTGTTAAACAGGTAAATCTGCTGCTTTACATCTGTTTTCTTTATTCGTGCATGTAATTACGCCGTTTAACGCACATGGTGCGAACATCTGAACTGTGAGCAGGTATGTAAAGCGCTTCATCTCTTTTGCGTATTAACTGACTTTATTGTAGATAAGCGAGGTTAAGAACCTGAGAACGGTTCCGGTCCGATGTGGTTTAGATTCGTTGAACCCTACCTAGACAGCTTTGGTCAGTTTTTGATGTCTCGCTGTGTTCCCGGTGTGTGTGTTTATTTCGGGATCTTGAGGTGTTTTACCGGCAGGCGCGCGCGCGCTGGTCGATCGTTACTCTATTATGATCCGGGATGTTTCAGACACAGGTGTGAGGTCGATGACTTCCGAGGCAGCTCAGCAATGCTGTGAGATCAGATCGATCAAACATTGACACGCGGTGACTCAAACATCCCGTGACGTTCACAAGACAGCACTGATACAACGTTACCGAATATGTTCCAAGAACGTTCTAAAAACGCCATGTTCGACATTATTAAAGACGAGAACGCTGAATGAATGTTCTATAAATGTTACTTTAACAATAACTTTGAAAGCACCTTTCCGGAACGTTATGGGGACGTTCCCTGTATCACGATGGCTTTTGGACACGCGCCGTGGTAATAATGTGGTATTCCTTGAAATACCATGGAATATGCATATGGTAATAATTCAGTTCTGTGGTGTATGTGACCCTGGAGCACAAAAAAACAGTCATACGGGTACGTTTTTAGAAATCGAGATGTATACATCATCTGAAAGCTGAATAAATAGCTTTCCATTGATGTATGGTTTGGACAATATTTGAAAATCTGGAATCTGAGGGTGCAAAAAAATCGAAATATTGAGAAAATCGCTTTTAAAGTTGTGCAATTGAATTTCTGAGCAATGCATATTACTAATCAAAAATTAAGTTTTGATATATTTATGGTAGGAAATGTACTAAATATCTTCATGGAACATGATCTTAATATTCTATTTATTTTTGGCATAAAATAAAAATCATTAATTTTGACCCATACAATGTATTGTTGGCTATTATTACAAATATAGCTGTGCTGCTTATGACTGCGTCTGTGCTCCAGGGACTGTGGTTTTACAGTATTACCTCCACTAATACCACCAGTCAGGAGTCACTGGATGTGCCTGCTTGCCTTCCAATATAGTCTCAAATATATAAATATATTGGGATCTGTAATTCATTTTCTGATTTGACATGAGCACGGCACAAACCGGTCAGACCGCTGTAGGGCCAGCGATGTGAAACATGTCCGTGTGTGTCGCAGGTTTCAGGGTGTGTCAAACACACACATTCACACTGAAACACCCAACGTTTGAAGCTCATACTCACACACACCTATAGATGCATGTGTTTATCCCTCTATCCACACATGCTAAGACCCCAAGATCCACGTCTAGAGCTGAAAGAGACGAGTGTGCACACATGCAACCAATGCAGTTTCAAAATAACTAGATGAACTATAACTACTGAAAATATGCATGAAAAACACATCAGAAAGTGTTTGATTCATGCACGGGTAATCTTGCTTTTGTTGTTTTATTCACTGTTGTATTTTATAAACCAACCTAAAGAAGGTGCCTTTATTGCAGCAAGAAAATGAATGTATCTGTGATTTATTTATTTACTTACAATAATAATAATTATTTATTGAACCTTATTTTTCTCAGAGGCAAAGCATTTATCATCTTTTGTGGTTTAACTATATGCCTTGTTTGTTTGTACATTTTTAAAGCATTCAATAAAAATAATAATAACAAAGAACGGGCACACAAAGGAATATCATTTTTGTGCCAACAGTGACGACTGTTTTAAATGCTCATTACTGTTTATAGTTAATATGAACCTATATATAAGGGCTGGGTATCGATTCAGATGTCCTGATTCAATTCGATTTCGATTCTCGATTTTAATTTTTTTAATTACATTCAGTGAATATAGTTTTAATACAAAAGTTATTGATTTTCAAAAAAAATTACAGTAAACATAAGTTTAAATTTGGTGAACTAATCAAATTAAAATTAAGAACCACATGCCTGTATTTTAAACCTATTCTTTTTTTGTATAGGGTCCTTTCTTAAACAATAATTGGGCCTTATTAAATGTTTTCTGGTAATCAGATGAAGGCATTAAACATTAATTGAATCAAATGAAAATCAAACCCTTTTATTTTTTAACAGAGGTTTACTGGTAAAATTAAAAAGAAAACAAATGGGGTTGTTATTCTTTTAAAATAAAGATGTATTAGTAGCATTGAGTCTTCATATATTCTGACAGTTTCTGCTCGTTAAACTAAACTCTTATTTTGTATAATATCGGTCACACTGTTTAGATGATTTTTTTGGGGCAAGTCGATTTGCAGTTATTGCTGTTTATCGCTGAATGTGTCACGAATATCGAAAACAAAACCAGCTTAACCCCGCTCTCTGACCTCCGTCTGTCCGCCGGTAATCACTCGGTATATTAAACTTACCACACGCTGTCCGGAAGGACCTTTATGCAAAAATGGAAATGCTCGCGTGAATTTGTGACATTTATAGATAAGAATATGACCGTTAACTGAAGGTTTTTGCACACGCATGTGTCACAGCGCCTGACAGGGCAAGCCTTTACACTAATGCATTCACTTAAAGCTCAATTTTGTCGATAGAAATGCGTTATTCGGTGTAATTGGAGCAACCGGCTGAAGTTGGACGTGCATGTGGGCGGACCCGACTAATCGATAATGAGAATCATTGTCCATGATTTTCATAATCGATTTTATCGAATAGTTGTTGCAGCCCTAGATGTATTATTATAATTTTTCTGATTAATGTTTAGCCTATAGGAAATAAAAATTTTCATTTTGGTTATTTTATTTCTTCTAACCGATGGTCTTAAGCCATATGAACCGTTAAGCGACAAGATTGTTAAATTACTGACACAAAAATGTATAGACTGAATGCACTGGAAGTCACTTTGGATAAAAGCGTCTGCTAAATACATTTATATTTATAGGTGGCTGTGACCCATTAAAAATACAATTTTTTTTTCCAGGTATTAACGCAAAAAGCAGCATAAACAGCTTGAACGTGAGGATTCACGTGCACGTCACGCACCTGCAGCGCTTCTGCGAGAAAACTAAACTATTATATAGATAAAAGAAATAGGTCCATATGCAAAATATATTTTTCTATATAATGAATGAATTAACAAAACGAAAGAAAACAAAATTGTGCAACAATTAATGTTGAATTTCGGTTCATGTTTGTTTCCTTTATTTTACAAAAGCACAATGTTTAGTTTTTATTGTGAATGTACACAAATAAAATCGATGTTTTGAATAGGCCTAAAGTCTTACTCTTATATGAGCACAAATGAAGGAGTAGGCTATTGTAAGTTGTAAATCAAGTGATCGTTTGCAGTTAAGCATACTTGTTCCTGTGGCTCAGTGGTAGAGCATTGTGTTAGCAGCGCAAAGGTTGTGGGTTCGATTCCCAGGGAACACATGTACTGACAATACATGTATAGACTGAATGCACTGTAAGTCACTTTGTATAAAAGCGTAAATAAATGTAATACTTGACAACGCAGCCTGCTCATTGTCATAATAAAATACAGTCAGCCAAACATATTGAAATAAACATGCTATTTATTTCCCCTCACTCCACAACAAATCCTTTACATTTAATGGTAGAAAGAATTTTTTAAGAAGTGCACTGTATAAAAATAATGTAAATGTATTAAATAAAGATTGAGATGTTTGAGAGGTAACTCGTCTTTTTCTTACATGTATAAAATAATTTCAGATGCAATTGAATAATATGAATATGATTTATTGTGCTTTTGAAGTACAGGGAAACTGTTTTAGCGTGAGCGACACCGTGAACACGGACGCTGTCTATGTGACACCACATTTATTTGCATTAAAGCCCCTTTTCTCGACAAAACGTGTTTCCAAATAAATTTTTGCGACATTTGAAGTATCAATATGGAATTTATGCACTAAAGTTAAACGGAAAAAGATTGTCGACACATCGATAATTGGCATTTCCATCCGCTATATCGTAAATATTTTAAAGTGATAAATATTTTTTTGCATTAATGAAACGTGGTTAATGAATGAATGCATTATATGAATAATATTTCAGAGTTAATATTACATGAAGTATTCAACACTGTATTTAATCTTAATTTTAAGTGTTTTGTGTTAGTTGTAGTGTATGAGCGATGGCAGCATCTCATCTTCTGGACGAACAAGAAGATGACGGACCTAACGGCGGCTACCATGTGATGGTGACGATAGAGGATAGGCCACGCCCACAGGACACGCCCACCGGACGGACACGCCCCTCTACGGTCCCGTCCAGCGGCGGTCAGGTAGACGACAGCAAGCAGACGCGTTTGGAGCGAAGTTTCCGTAAAGCCTTGCGGAAAAACCAGGACTATTTTTGCATCACCGTCCCATCCCGCGGCTCCCGGTTACCGTCAGAATGGTGGAAGACGGGAATCTCCTTCATCTGGGCCGGATTTACCCTCGTCCTTACTACCGTCATGATCACCGTCGTCCACGAGAGAGTCCCGGATAAATCCGTCAGCCCGCCGTTACCGGACAAGTTCTTTGATTATGTGCCGCGCGTGGAGTGGGCGTTTTCCGTCACCGAGGTAAACGGGATCATCCTCGTGGCTCTGTGGTTCGTTCAGTGGCTCTTCCTCAAGCACAGGTAAGCGTTCAGTGTAGGGCGGTCAACGTTTTTTAACATTACGAATATCTGTCGAAGTTAAAGCTGCAGTCCGTAAGTTTTGCCTCTTTGTCGCCATCTCTGTTGAAAACCTGGTATTGCAGCCAGGTGTGGAATTATCTTTATTACATGGGCTTTTCTTGCAGTAATATCTCTAATATCAAGGCTTGAAATCCAATTTAACATCCTCTGTGGCGGCGGAGAAACCATGACATGAAATGAGCTGATGGCATAACATTTGCCAAGTTCAAGGGTCTATAAAAAGACTGGTACTGTAAACAAAAGTCTTTATGATTTGGCCTTGCATTGAGGCAGTATGCCATATTTCAAGGCCTTAGGTCTCTTTAATGCATAGTTCTTGGGCGCACATAAAAGTCTGTATATTTTGTATTTTTGCAGTTATGTAATATGGTGCTAAGAATATAGTGTGAAGAAACCCAAAATGCTTAACCTGCATTTTGCATAATAAAAAATGCACGTTGAATTCATTCAGTCATATTTGACGATCACTAAACAGCTGCCATGAAACCTCACTTCTCGCAAGATACATCTATTTTTATTAAATTCATAATTTTTGATTATTAAAAAACGAAATACGGGCAAAAGTCTGGAAACAAATATTTGTTCATACTCTGCTTTCTTTTTCCCAAACCTGGAAAATACTTAAATCAAATTTCATACTTTTCCGAACCCTGA
>CM049864.1:824801-857301 GCA_027474115.1 Schizopygopsis malacanthus | reverse complement strand
CAACAACCAGGTAAAAGCCTATTAAAACTGTGTTGTGTTTGCATGTTTATTGCTGCATGGAAACTCATGCAGCTGCACGATGAGACGATTAATAATAAATACTCTACAAATCTGGAAACAGTCTTTATGGCATGGGTCAAATTAATTGAGCTTAATTGGATTTAATACAGTCTGAAAAGGCACTGTGGAAAACTAAATCAGGTCAGATCTATGGAAGCTGTGTTTATATCAATGTTTTCACTAGAGATGCACCGATTGCAATTATTATTTTTTTTTGGTGTGACCTGCCAATTCCGATTTTTGCCAATTCCGATTTTCTATAAGAAACTATAATTGAACTATAAAATAACTATAATTGACAGCATATGCAAACAAAAATCTATGCAAATATCACTGAAAAATTATTTACATAATAAAATAAATTATAAAAAATTACAATTTCCCCCAATCTGGACTAATTTACAGATTTTCTCTGCGAGGAATCGTCCGATGCCGGTCACTGGCCGGTCAATCGGTGCATCTCTAGTTTTCACCATGCAATAAAAAACAACTAAAGGTAATTGCGACTGCGATCGCACAATTCTGAGTCCTTTTTTCCTCGCTATTCTGAGAAAAAGAGATATTCGGAGAATTGCGGATCGTATTAATTAATGTCAGAAGTCCGAATTGCTGCGGGATAGTAACTCATAATTATGATACAAATACGTGATTGATAGATTTTGAACGTGCAATTGCAAGAAAAAAGTCTGAATATTTTTTTTTTTGTGGCAGATCTGTCATGAATCTGGTTACCACTCACTCAAACTGCACATCACCCATGGACTACATTTCCCATCATGCACTGCACTCACACATTCCCGTCCACCATTACACCAATCACACAGCTGTCACCATTCACTCATTAGTCTTGATTGCCTCCCCACACCTGCACCTCATTCTCACACTCTCATTTAAGCAGCACTCTCACTTGCACTCACTGCGAAGTCTTGTTTTGCCCTGGCTACATTTCTGAGCGTTCTTCCCCGTATCTGTTATCTCTGTGTGTGACCCCGGACTGCCTGACCTTGGACTTCTGAACCTTTGCCTGTGACCTCGACCCCTGCCTGGTATTGTTTACGTCTCTGCTCTGCCTCCGATATTCCTGTTATGCCCTCTGACCATTGCCTGTGTGATTCTGCCTTTGTCCAATAAAATATATTACTGCACTTGGATCCCCTGCCTTTGACCAGTCTGTTACAGAAGACTTCGCCTAAGATGAATCCAGCAGTAAAATTGATGTTACTCCGCCAGGGTACAAGGTCCATTGAGGACTATGTCGTAGACTTCCTCGAACTGGCACACCTTACTCATTATGACAACATCTGCTTAATGATATTTTTTCATGGGGGCTTATCTGAACCTCTTCACTCAATCATGCCGCTGCATGATCCTAACTGGACGTTGGAGAGGTATATGGATACCGCACTACAGCTGAGTGGCTCTCCTTTTACGGTGGGTGCCACGCAGGAGCTCGCAGAGTCCGCTCCAGAGCCCGCTCCGTCCCAGGAGCTCGCAGAGTCCGCTCCAGGGCCCGCTCCGTCCCAGGAGCTCGCAGAGTCCGCTCCAGGGCCCGCTCCGTCCCAGGAGCTCGCAGAGTCCGCTCCAGGGCCCGCTCCGTCCCAGGAGCTCGCAGAGTCCGTTCTAGAGGCCGCTCCGATCCAGAAGCTCGCAGAGTTCGCTCCAGAGGCCGCTCCGATCCAGGAGCTCGCAGAGTTCGCTCCAGAGGCCGCTCCGATCCAGGAGCTCGCAGAGTTCGCTCCAGAGGCCGCTCCGATCCAGGAGCTCGCAGAGTTCGCTCCAGAGGCCGCTCCGATCCAGGAGCTCGCAGAGTTCGCTCTAGAGGCCGCTCCGATCCAGGAGCTCGCAGAGTTCGCTCCAGAGGCCGCTCCGATCCAGGAGCTCGCAGAGTTCGCTCCAGAGGCCGCTCCGATCCAGGAGCTCACAGAGTTCGCTCCAGAGGCCGCTCCGATCCAGGAGCTCACAGAGTCCGGCTCTCCTTCGTCTCCGCTGGTCCCGCCCAGCTCTCCTTCGTCTCCGCTGGTCCCGCCCAGCTCTCCTTCGTCTCCGCTGGTCCCGCCCAGCTCTTCTT
Organism: Schizopygopsis malacanthus; assembly: GCA_027474115.1. Lineage (NCBI taxonomy): Eukaryota > Metazoa > Chordata > Actinopteri > Cypriniformes > Cyprinidae > Schizopygopsis > Schizopygopsis malacanthus. The sequence goes on along the minus strand of CM049864.1, from coordinate 855,173 downwards.
CGTCTCCGCTGGTCCCGCCCAGCTTTCCTTCGTCTCCGCTGGTCCCGCCCAGCTCTCCTTCGTCTCCGCTGGTCCCGCCCAGCTTGCCTTCGCCGCTGGTCCCGCCCAGCTCAACAATGCCTTCGCTGGTTCCGTCCAGTTCTACCAAGCGCCCAAGAGAGTCAGAGCCACCTGAGTGCCCAAGAGAGTCAGAGCTGCCCGAGCGCCACCGAGATTCAGCGCTTCCAGAGTGCCCCCTCGAGGAGGTGGAGTTCACCAAGAACTTTCATGGAGGGAGCTCCCCTCCATTGCTCACGGAGACCCTGGACACGCCATGGCCCATGAGGTCCCCTGATCCATCATGGCTGCCCGAGTCCCCGGATCTACCATGGCCGCTTAAACTCCCTGCCTCGGTTCCTGAAACCAAATGTGCTCTCTCTGCCTCTTGTGTCTCCGTTTCCTCTAGGTCCCAGTCTCGGCCAGGGATCTCTGCTCCGCCCTGGAGGGCGCCTGTCTCGTCTGCTCCGCCCTGGAGGGCGCCTGTCTCGTCTGCTCCGCCCTGGTGGGCATCTGTCTCGTCTGCTCCGCCCTGGAGGGCGCCTGTCATGTCTGCTCCGCCCTGGTGGGCGTCTGTCTCGTCTGCTCCGCCCTGGTGGGCGTCTGTCCCGCCTGCTCCGCCCTGGTGGGCGTCTGTCTCGTCTGTTCCGCCCTGGAGGGCGCCTGTCACGTCTGCTCCGCCCTGGAGGGCGCCTGTCTCGTCTGCTCCGCCCTGGTGGGCATCTGTCTCGTCTGCTTCGCCCTGGTGGGCGTCTGTCCCGTCTGCTCCGCCCAGGAGGGCGTCTGTCTCATCTGTTCCTCCCTGGTGGGCGTCTGTCTCGTCTGCTCCGCCCTGGTGGGCGCCTGATCTGCCAGAGTCACTCCACGTCTCCGTCGACCTGCCAGAGTCACTCCACGTCTCCGTCGACCTGCCAGAGTCACTCCACGTCTCCGTCGACCTGCCAGAGTCACTCCACGTCTCCGTCGACCTGCCAGAGTCACTCCACGTCTCCGTCGACCTGCCAGAGTCACTCCACGTCTCCGTCGACCTGCCAGAGTCACTCCACGTCTCCGTCGACCTGCCAGAGTCACTCCACGTCTCCGTCGACCTGCCAGAGTCACTCCACGTCTCCGTCGACCTGCCAGAGTCACCCCACGTCTCCGCCGACCTGCCAGAGTCACCCCACGCCTCCGCCGACCTGCCAGAGTCACCTCACGCCTCCGCCGACCTGCCAGAGTCACCTCACGCCTCCGCCGACCTGCCAGAGTCACCTCACGCCTCCGCTGACCTGCCAGAGTCACCTCACGCCTCCGCTGACCTGCCAGAGTCACCTCACGCCTCCGCTGACCTGCCAGAGTCACCTCACGCCTCCGCTGACCTGCCAGAGTCACCTCACGCCTCCGCTGACCTGCCAGAGTCACCTCACGCCTCCGCTGACCTGCCAGAGTCACCTCACGCCTCCGCTGACCTGCCAGAGTCACCTCCCGCCTCCGCTGACCTGCCAGAGTCACCTCCCGCCTCCGCTGACCTGCCAGAGTCACCTCACGCCTCCGCTGACCTGCCAGAGTCACCTCACGCCTCCGCTGACCTGCCAGAGTCACCTCACGCCTCCGCTGACCTGCCAGAGTCACCTCACGCCTCCGCTGACCTGCCAGAGTCACCTCACGCCTCCGCTGACCTGCCAGAGTCACCTCACGCCTCCGCTGACCTGCCAGAGTCACCTCACGCCTCCGCTGACCTGCCAGAGTCACCTCACGCCTCCGCTGACCTGCCAGAGTCACCTCACGTCACAGCGGTCTACCCAGTATCCCTTCACGTCCCTGCTGTCTCGTCCGCCCTGCCCTGGTGGGCTCCTGTCTCATTGGCCCCACATGGACCTGGCCCTCCATTCCCTCCCCCGGTTCCACCTCCGCTCCATCGCCCCCCTGGATTGTGCCATGTGTGTGTGAAGCGTCTGGAAGCCGCTCTTTGGGGGGGGGCTCTGTCATGAATCTGGTTACCACTCACTCAAACTGCACATCACCCATGGACTACATTTCCCATCATGCACTGCACTCACACATTCCCGTCCACCATTACACCAATCACACAGCTGTCACCATTCACTCATTAGTCTTGATTGCCTCCCCACACCTGCACCTCATTCTCACACTCTCATTTAAGCAGCACTCTCACTTGCACTCACTGCGAAGTCTTGTTTTGCCCTGGCTACATTTCTGAGCGTTCTTCCCCGTATCTGTTATCTCTGTGTGTGACCCCGGACTGCCTGACCTTGGACTTCTGAACCTTTGCCTGTGACCTCGACCCCTGCCTGGTATTGTTTACGTCTCTGCTCTGCCTCCGATATTCCTGTTATGCCCTCTGACCATTGCCTGTGTGATTCTGCCTTTGTCCAATAAAATATATTACTGCACTTGGATCCCCTGCCTTTGACCAGTCTGTTACAAGATCAAAAAAGCGGAATTGTGAGAAAAAAAAGTCTGACTTTATATCAAGTAATTCCGTTTTTTTTTTCAGAATTGTGGAAATCGATGAAAAAGTCAGAATTCTAAAATTAAAAAGTCGCAATTATCTTGTTTTTATTTTATTCTGTAGCAGAAATGAGCTTCCATAAAAAAAATTAACATTTATCATTAATAGTAACGAAACTTATTTTTTTTTACAATTTAGCTTTTTAATCTGAAGAAGTGTGAAAAACACTTATTCTGTGTGCTCAAATAGTAAGAGCATGGTGCTCGCAACGCCAACATCATGGGTTCGATTCCCAGCTAAACTTTGCACGCCATCCACACAGTAATAAAAGTGCATAAATGCAAACACATTGAGGCTAGTTGAGAAACTTACACAACAAAATACATCCAAAAATTCTATTTTTCAGTTCTGTGCAGCTGCTTTTAATTAATTCGCAAGCACCAGATTCGCAGTTTTGTTCTATTAATTATTTATTTTCTGGTCTATTTGACCGGGACAATGCACATCAATAATGCATAAATATACAATGTGCTAGAATTAGCCAGAAGGCTATTTTGCATCTGCAGTCCCTGGACGGATGGTATAATTATCACCCTAAAAATATAAAACAATTAATCAATACATAATAAATCCATGCTTCAAAACCCAAGGTTGTGAGTTTGAGTCTCGGGCTGATTGTAGGTGGGGGGGGGTGAATGTCCAGCGCTTATTATACATTTATAAACACAGTACACATAGTATGTAAACAAAAACTTATTTTGGATGTGATTTAATCGAGAGTAATAGTTTGACAGCACTATTAAAAACACAAACACAATCCAACTGTCAGACAAAATAACCAACAATATATCGCTAATAATCCATAATTTCAATATACAGGCAAAGATAATGCAAGCATACAGACTTGCATGTCTTTATGGCATGGGTCAAATTAATTGAGCTTAATTGGATTTAATACAGTCTAAAAAGGCACTGTGGAAAATAAAATCAGTTCAGATCTTTGGAAGCTGTGTTTATATCAGTGTTTTCACTAGAGATGCACCGATTGCAATTTTCTCGGCCAATTTCCGATTTTTTGGACGTGTGACCTTCCGATACCGATTTTTGCCAATACCAATATTTTTTTTAAGTACTATAATTGACAGCATATGCAAACAAAAATCTATGCAAATATCACTGAAAAATTTACATAATAAAATAAATTATTAAAAATTACAATTTCGCCCAATCTGGACTAATTTGCTGATTTTTCTCTGCGAGAAATCGTCCGATTCTGATCACTGGCCGGTCAATCGGTGCATCTCTAGTTTTCACCATGCGATAAAAAACAAACAAAAAATAAACCGATATCCGATTATGGTAAAATGCTTAAATATCGGTCATCTGATGTATCGGTCGATCTCTAGTAATGAATGACTGAATTTTGATTTTGGGTGAGCTATCCCTTTAACCCTTATGTGCTTGCTAAGGGATGCTGTTGAGTGTTAATTTGGCCACAACTTTCTCTGTGTTTCAGCAAATGGAATGATTTTTGGTGACGCATCTTATTTTTTAACACATATTTTGGGAAAATGCTTTTGAAATTTTTCCAAAACTCAACAATGCATCAAAGCCAATGTTGTTACTAATCTTGGACATGCCCAAGACTGTGATAAAAGTACAAAAATATCCAGTCCACAATCACGTTTTATATTGAAAATAAGTAATTTTGTGTTTTTCATCATTTTAAGAACTTGGCAATTAAAGAGTAAAAATCCTGGATTAAAAAAAAAAAAACTTGTCGTTTTGATCAGGACTGAGGTTGATTAACAGATTTATGCCGAAAAAAAATATTTATCTGATACATTTTTACAGCACTTTATTTTAGTGGATGTTTTCATCCCGAACATAACGAAAGAGGAGTGAATTTGAACAATGCACAAGGGTTAAGGTTGCACTATTAGTGGATTGTATTGAGCTGCTCTCCTGATTTGGCAGGCTTTGAGAGGATCTCCTCACAACTACCTCAACCGGACGTGGTGGAGCCGCGTGTTTACCTTCCTGGAGAAGAACGTGAAGACGAACGTTCCCGGCACGTTCTCATGGCCGCTGTCGCTTCCGTCCGCGGGCTTCAAGAACCCATGCAAGAGCTACTCGATAGTGCAGAGCGCACGAGACGAATGAACACCGAACACGACGACGCCAGCAGATCCTGTTTACTTGAAGCCGTTTACTTTTAATGGAAGAAAATGCTCGTTAAGCCATGTGCTGCCCAGCGTTTGTTCCTTATAGTATTGTTTTCACACTGTGCTTGGACATAATTAAAATGTTTATTCTAATAATGTTTCTCAGTGAAGGATTGTGTATAATTGTATTCTTTTTACTTGTATTTATTTGTGCATTACCTTGTAAAGAAAATGTTTTCTTCAATTTGAGAAAAGTCGTATTTTACAAATGCTACATTGATGCTTGTGCATGATCTAAACTGATATAAAATCTATGCCAAAAATGACTGAACATGTTTGTTTTTTGTCAGAGGTGTATAGAAAATGTGAATTTTAAAATACTTGTGAACGCTGAAGGCCTGGGTCATTCCACTGATTCATTTTTCTATCTTTTTTTAAAGACTGAATCTAGTAGTACACATGTTTAACTATTCAAAATATGTATTGGGCCATCTCCGGTAACTTTTAAATTTTGTACACAATTTTTAAGTTGAAGATGGATGCATTTTTCTCAGTACTGTTACCAATGTCTTTTAAAAAGCATGTTTAAAAATGTCATCATATTCCTTAATTTTCCCCTCAGGCAGGTGTTTATTTTATTGTTGGTTTCATGGTCAAAATATATTATTTTTATCACAAAAAAATCACTATCTACACAAGGTGTATTTTACTAAAGTACACAAACCCATGTTTTCCTTTTAAAGGCGACTCAAACCTCAAGCTTATCAATTTTATATGATGCAATTTATTAAACAATAGGATAAATTATGGACCAAACTGAATGAATAAAAATAGGTTTAACTTTATTTTTATAAAATAAAAAAATATTTAGAACTGGAATGAAATGCAGGAACGAACATTGGTTTGCTCCGGGCAAAGGCATCGTCTCAGATGCCAAAATGTTGCGAAAAATATACATTTTTTAATTTATCTAGATTAATATGGATGTATATTTAATATTTAGATTAATAAATCTGATGACACTACTCACTCCTGTTACTCTGTTAGTATATATAAATATAGCATATACACTGATAAAAATTATTTTGAGGTGAAGTAAATATTACATTAAAACAAATGTAATTTCTACATTAAATAATTTAGTTTAGGCAAGAATTAAAACATTAAAGTCAATTCTATATTAGCACTCAATTTAAGCTTGTAGAAATTAAATGTATATTTTACTTGGAATTGTTTATGTTTACAAGGATTCTTGTAAGATCAAAGTTATGATCTCGTTTTCCCATCATGCACTGGGGCATGAATAATTAAAAGTTTAAATTGTATAAACTGTGACTTAAGTATACTTATTGTTTTTTTTAATGAATCAAATGAGTTAATTTCCATGGTAAGCATTACTTAAGTCAAATTTACTGGGAATTCCCAAATAAACTACTTAAAAATGTATATTTAAAGCTAAATAATTATGTTTAGGCTTTTACTTGGCAAATGTTTGTAAATTTACTGGCCTTTTCTGAGAGAAATTAGTTTCCAAGCGTTTTTCAAGTAAATCCCAAATGTTTTCAGTGTGACTATGAATGAATGATGCACTTATATAGCGCTTTATTGTGTATTGTTGTACATCAAAAGTGCTTCACAATCATGTGTGTGTGTGGGGGGGGGGTCTCTCCTCAACCACCACAAGTGTGCAGCATCCACTTGGAGAGAGAGTCATAGAGACAATCAAGTGTATGCGCTCACCACACACCAGCTACAGATGGAGAGGAGAGAGACATAGAACCAATCAAGTGTATGCGCTCATCACACACCAGCTACAGGTGGAGAGGAGAGAGAGTCATAGAGCCAATCAAGTGTATGCCCTCACCACACACCAGCTACAGGTGGAGAGCAGAGAGAGTCATAGAGACAATCAAGTGTATGCGCTCACCACACACCAGCTACAGATGGAGAGGAGAGAGACATAGAACCAATCAAGTGTATGCGCTCATCACACACCAGCTACAGGTGGAGAGGAGAGAGAGTCATAGAGCCAATCAAGTGTATGTGCTCACCACACACCAGCTACAGGTGGAGAGGAGAGAGAGTCATAGAGACAATCAAGTGTATGCGCTCACCACACACCAGCTACAGGTGGAGAGGAGAGAGAGTCATAGAGCCAATCAAGTGTATGCTCTCACCACACACCAGCTACAGGTGGAGAGGAGAGAGAGTCATAGAGCCAATCAAGTGTATGCTCTCACCACACACCAGCTACAGGTGGAGAGGAGAGAGAGTCATAGAGACAATCAAGTGTATGCACTCACCACACACCAGCTACAGGTGGAGAGGAGAGAGAGTCATAGAGACAATCAAGTGTATGCGCTCACCACACACCAGCTACAGGTGGAGAGGAGAGAGAGTCATAGAGCCAATCAAGTGTATGCTCTCACCACACACCAGCTACAGGTGGAGAGGAGAGAGACATAGACATAGTGTATGCTCTCACCAACACCAGCTCAGGTGGAGAGGAGAGAGAGAGTCATAGAGACAATAAGTGTATGCTCTCACCACACACCAGCTACAGGTGGAGAGGAGAGAGAGACATAGAACCAATCATAGCTCTCACCACACAGACAATGGAGAGAAGAGAGAGTCAAGAGCCAATGTATGCTCTCACCACACACCAGCTACAGGTGGAGAGGAGAGAGAGACATAGAACCAATCAAGTGTATGCTCTCACCACACAGCAGCTACAGGTGGAGAGAAGAGAGAGTCATAGAGCCAATCAAGTGTATGCTCTCACCACACACCAGCTACAGGTGGAGAGGAGAGAGAGTCATAGAGCCAATCAAGTGTATGCTCTCACCACACACCAGCTACAGGTGGAGAGGAGAGAGAGTCATAGAGCCAATCAAGTGTATGCTCTCACCACACACCAGCTACAGGTGGAGAGGAGAGAGAGTCATAGAGCCAATCAAGTGTATGCTCTCACCACACACCAGCTACAGGTGGAGAGGAGAGAGAGACATAGAACCAATCAAGTGTATGCTCTCACCACACACCAGCTACAGGTGGAGAGGAGAGAGAGTCATAGAGCCAATCAAGTGTATGCTCTCACCACACACCAGCTACAGGTGGAGAGGAGAGAGAGTCATAGAGCCAATCAAGTGTATGCTCTCACCACACACCAGCTACAGGTGGAGAGGAGAGAGAGTCATAGAGACAATCAAGTGTATGCGCTCACCACACACCAGCTACAGGTGGAGAGGAGAGAGAGACATAGAACCAATCAAGTGTATGCGCTCACCACACACCAGCTACAGGTGGAGAGGAGAGAGACATAGAACCAATCAAGTGTATGCCCTCACCACACACCAGCTACAGGTGGAGAGGAGAGAGAGTCATAGAGCCAATCAAGTGTACGCGCTCACCACACACCAGCTACAGGTGGAGAGGAGAGAGAGACATAGAGACAATCAAGTGTACGCGCTCACCACACACCAGCTACAGGTGGAGAGGAGAGAGAGACATATAACCAATCAAGTGTATGCGCTCACCACACACCAGCTACAGGTGGAGAGAAGAGAGAGTCATAGAGACAATCAAGTGTGTGCGCTCACCACACACCAGCTACAGGTGGAGAGGAGAGAGAGTCATGGAGACAATCAAGTGTATGCGCTCACCACACACCAGCTACAGGTGGAGAGAAGAGAGAGTCATAGAGACAATCAAGTGTATACGCTCACCACACACCAGCTACAGGTGGAGAGAAGAGAGAGTCATAGAGACAATCAAGTGTGTGCGCTCACCACACACCAGCTACAGGTGGAGAGGAGAGAGAGTCATGGAGACAATCAAGTGTATGCGCTCACCACACAGCAGCTACAGGTGGAGAGAAGAGAGAGTCATAGAGACAATCAAGTGTACGCGCTCACCACACACCAGCTACAGGTGGAGAGGAGAGAGAGTCATAGAGACAATCAAGTGTATGCGCTCACCACACACCAGCTACAGGTGGAGAGAAGAGAGAGTCATAGAGACAATCAAGTGTATGCGCTCACCACACACCAGCTACAGGTGGAGAGGAGAGAGAGTCATAGAGACAATCAAGTGTATGCGCTCACCACACACCAGCTACAGGTGGAGAGGAGAGAGAGTCATAGAGACAATCAAGTGTATGCGCTCACCACACACCAGCTACAGGTGGAGAGGAGAGAGAGACATAGAACCAATCAAGTGTATGCGCTCACCACACACCAGCTACAGGTGGAGAGAAGAGAGAGTCATAGAGACAATCAAGTGTGTGCGCTCACCACACACCAGCTACAGGTGGAGAGGAGAGAGAGTCATGGAGACAATCAAGTGTATACGCTCACCACACACCAGCTACAGGTGGAGAGAAGAGAGAGTCATAGAGACAATCAAGTGTGTGCGCTCACCACACACCAGCTACAGGTGGAGAGGAGAGAGAGACATAGAGCCAATCAAGTGTCTGCGCTCACCACACACCAGCTACAGGTGGAGAGGAGAGAGAGTCATAGAGCCAATCAAGTGTATGCTCTCACCACACACCAGCTACAGGTGGAGAGGAGAGAGAGTCATAGAGACAATCAAGTGTATGCGCTCACCACACACCAGCTACAGGTGGAGAGGAGAGAGAGTCATAGAGACAATCAAGTGTATGCGCTCACCACACACCAGCTACAGGTGGAGAGGAGAGAGAGTCATAGAGACAATCAAGTGTATGCACTCACCACACACCAGCTACAGGTGGAGAGGAGAGAGAGTCATAGAGCCAATCAAGTGTATGCTCTCACCACACACCAGCTACAGGTGGAGAGAAGAGAGAGTCATAGAGACAATCAAGTGTATGCGCTCACCACACACCAGCTACAGGTGGAGAGGAGAGAGAGTCATAGAGACAATCAAGTGTATGCGCTCACCACACACCAGCTACAGGTGGAGAGGAGAGAGAGTCATAGAGACAATCAAGTGTATGCGCTCACCACACACCAGCTACAGGTGGAGAGAAGAGAGAGAGTCATAGAGACAATCAAGTGTATGCGCTCACCACACACCAGCTACAGGTGGAGAGGAGAGAGACATAGAGCCAATCAAGTGTATGCTCTCACCACACACCAGCCACAGGTGGAGAGGAGAGAGAGTCATAGAGACAATCAAGTGTATGCGCTCACCACACACCAGCTACAGGTGGAGAGGAGAGAGAGACATAGAGCCAATCAAGTGTATGCGCTCACCACACACCAGCCACAGGTGGAGAGGAGAGAGACATAGAGCCAATCAAGTGTATGCGCTCACCACACACCAGCTACAGCTGGAGAGGAGAGAGAGCCATAGAGACAATCAAGTGTATACGCTCACCACACACCAGCCACAGGTGGAGAGGAGAGAGACATAGAGTCAATCAAGTGTATGCGCTCACCACACACCGGCTACAGGTGGAGAGGAGAGAGAGATAGAGACAATCAAGTGTATGCGCTCACCACACACCGGCTACAGGTGGAGAGGAGAGAGAGTCATAGAGCCAATCAAGTGTATGCGCTCACCACACACCGGCTACAGGTGGAGAGGAGAGAGAGATAGAGACAATCAAGTGTATGCGCTCACCACACACCGGCTACAGGTGGAGAGGAGAGAGAGATAGAGACAATCAAGTGTATGCGCTCACCACACACCGGCTACAGGTGGAGAGGAGAGAGAGATAGAGACAATCAAGTGTATGCGCTCACCACACACCAGCTACAGGTGGAGAGGAGAGAGAGATAGAGACAATCAAGTGTATGCGCTTACCACACACCGGCTACAGGTGGAGAGGAGAGAGAGATAGAGACAATCAAGTGTATGCGCTCACCACACACCAGCTACAGGTGGAGAGGACGCAGTGTACTCGTTGCCAGAGTTAATGAGATTAATTACTCCATTAATCACAGAATGATTAATTTAATTTGATCAGATACACAGAAACTCACGGCAGTCTGGAAGAGAAGACACGTGAAGAAAGAAACAGCTTTCATGATTCCTTCTCTTCGTCCTTTTCCCGACTCTGATAGACAAATGATTAACCATGTCAACAGATGCCGGACATCAAACTGAATCAGACAGAAGGGAGGAGAAAAACACGAGAGGGAGGAGAAACACAGCAGCTTCTGCCCGGAAAGGTCAGAGCGGTTGGTACTGCGTCAATATGAGTTTTGCGTTAGTCGATAAAAACAGTTTATTCAGTCAATAAAAGCAAGGCTACAGAAAGAAAACTACTCACATGAGCCAAACCAACAAACAAAGAAATCAATCAAAACCGAAGCCAGCAAGTGCATGAGTGAAGGAATCAGAAAAACTTTCTCAACCCTAGAAACTTTATTGAATCCTCACTTGGACCTGATCTTCTTGTAGTCAATGAACCAAGAAAGTGTGCTTAAAATATCCTTAAAATAACTTTTGTCTGTCTGCATGTGTGTGAAAGAAATATACCAGCTAACTGGGAGCTTTCTCAGGTTCTCTCAAAGTTAAAAACAAAGATTGTGTATAACTGTGTTTAACACACATTCTCCCAGTAACATTAATAGACCATTGTTTAACGTTAGCTGGTCTTTCATAATGTTCTCAAAACATTGGATGTTCGTTAAACGTACTTTAAACATTCAGGGAACATTCAAAAGTAACGTTCATGTAATATTTTGCATACAAATTAGCCATAAGTTAAATATAGTTTCTACAATATCTAAATACGCTGTATTGCCAAAAGTATTGGCACCCCTTCTAATGAGAGGTTTGACTACTTTAGTAATTTCCATGAGTGCAAATCTTAATGTTTAAGCATATAATGATATTCTAGAGCTTCTAATTTTATAGCATTAGAAGGGGGTGCCAATACTTTTGGCAATATAGTGTATATTTTAGAAACCTAATTTCCTGCAACGATTTGTATCGTAAAAAGCGCAGTACAAATAAACTTGAAACTTGAATTGAACTTGAATTTTCAATTGAACGTTCCCTTATTTTGAAAGTTTTCTCGATATCCAAAATAACCAAGAGAATACGTTCTGAAAACATTTAGAAATAAGGTTTTAACGGGAAAGCATTCTTTGTTAGAACATGTTTTTGTCAGCTGGGTAGAAACGTTAAATAACTACTAAACTACAGTTGGCTTGAAGTGTTTTTAAAATTTCATCTCAGGTTTAATCAGGCCTGTGATGACAGAATACAAAAACACCTGTTTGCATTTGCAAGGCAAATGTACAATCTCCAGCTTTTGCTAATCTAATCTTAATGGCATTTATATGTTTTGATTTCACATCAAAAGTGTCTGCAGTGTGAATGCAACATGAAACTGGTTTGAAGGCTCCACAAAGACACTTTGAAACAAAAAACATGTAGGACCAAGCTTTTAAATGGCATGATAATCCGCATTTTAATAGCAACATACAAATAGCAATAACATCAAAAGCAAATGTGAAGTAGTCTGTTCCTTCATTCACTGGTTAAATTTGGTAACGGCCGGCCAGCCTGTGTTGGAGCGGATCCAGTCGAAGTAATGCGCCACTTTAGTGTAGACGCCAGGATGATCGGGTTCGCCACATTTATCACCCCAGCTCACTATTCCCCACACATACGATAAACCAGATTTGTCTGTGCACACCAGCGGCCCTCCGGAGTCGCCCTGACACGAGTCCACCTTCCCCTCCAGGTCACCTGACACGGAGAACAACCAATGACAGCACAGGAATTTTTTCAGTTCAAGTCGACCAACGTTAATCTATGAACTCTCTTGTCTTGTTTGTTAGCCGGAAAAAATGGTGGATTCGGCTTTATGATTGGTCAGATCGCCTGTCAATCAAACTCCCAGCGAAGGGTGAATTACGAATTCCCGACTGGGAAATTTGTATTTACGATAATAACGACAGCACGTGAAGGCAGCATTGTATGTTGTGTATAATCATGTAGATTTCTATAAACACATTCAGTACCTGCACACTCCATTCCAGGGAGGAAACGGTCCTTGTAATACTTCTGGCAATCGTCGATAATTGTCACATTTGCCCATTTTAGAGTCGCTGCCGATTTCCCCTCTTCAAATAAACAGACAGAGACACAATAAGACCTCAACTTTAAGGCCAGTTCATACAACAAACGCCAACATTATAAACTTGACAGAACCCAGACAGAATTGTCCAATTTCTCTCAAGGATAAAATACATGACACAACGTTTGCAGTCAGAATGGGTTGATGAAAGGCTAAAAATCATATTTAAAAAAAAAAGCCTTAAACTATCATTCCAGAGGATTTAAAATGTGTTTAATATTTTGGGCCAATTTTAAAACGTTGTTTTCATTTGTCATGATTTTTCATTATTGCATGGCACACTTTTATGAATTTTTCCAAAAATGTGACTTCCACACTCTTTTGGTTTTCTGTCACCAGATGCAAATATATGAACGCAAATCCAGTGCTAGAGTTATTTTATAATTCATTATTTCCTTAGTGAATTTACCGGAACAACATTATCAGATGGTGATTTAGATTGTTCTGCATTATTTAACATGTAGAGCCGAACCTTTGTCGCGACCCCAGCCGGAGATGGTGCAGGTGTCGTTGGGCTGGAACTGTTGGGTGGACCAGGGAACGCAGACGGCTCGGACCGCGGGATTGTCCAGCATGCACTTGTCTGAAAAATTCAGCTCCTCCAGTTTCACCAAAGCGATGTCGTTGGCGTAGGTTTGTGGGTTATAGTCCTGATGGATGATGATGTTCTTCACCGGAATGCTGTCGGTGGTCGTCTGCTTGCGATGCTTCTTCCAGAGAGAGAACTTGATTCGGAAGGACTTCGGTTTGGACCTAGAGACACATAAATGCATAACTGTTTCTCAGTGGTAGTTCTGTATGGATAGAACGTAACACGTGGTGATTGGTTGTACCTGACGCAGTGGGCGGCGGTCAGAACCCAGCATCCGCCCAAATATGCCCCTCCACAGTGGATCGAACCTTCATCCAGAATGGCCACCTGCCACTGTATCTGAGTCTGTAAAAGTTACACACAGAGGTAATTCCTTACCTGTTGGCATGAAATGTCCTTTAAAAACCAAAACAAATGCTCTTTATGTGCTGCCTAGTGAAATTCATGTTCTGACCGTTGATGACAGAACAAAGCGTTTGAGCTGTTTTTCACTTTAAATTAAATCTTTGCCACGGATTGTTGTGTTTTCCTGACACTTGAATGTTTTTCTTTGGGACTAACCTTTCTTTGGTGATTTGGCCAAAACCGTATTTCTCAATTGTATTGATTGTGTAGACCTTATATGTGACCCTTGACCACAAAACCGGTCATAAGGGTCAATTTTTCGAAATTGAGATTTATGCATAATCTGAAAGATGAATAAATTATATTTCCATTGATGTGTGGTTTGTTATGATCGGACAATATTTGTAAATCTGGAATCTGAGGGTGCAAAAAAAACGAAATATTGAGAAAATCGCCTTCAAAGTTGTCCAAAGGAAGTTCTTAGCAATGCATATTAATAATCAAAAATTTAATTTTGATATATTTACAGTAGTAAATTTACTAAATATCTTCATGGAACATGGACTTTACTTAATATCCTAATGATTTATGGCATAAAAACAATAATTTTGACCCATACAGTGTAATTTTGGCTATTGCTACAAATATACCCCAGCGACTTAAGACTGGTTTCGTCCCTTTTCAGCTCTGCACTCGTTGTCTTCTGTGTATTTCCACTGAATGAAGGTAAGGTTGTATGAAATCTGCATTGATCGTTATATAGCCCTTAAAGTTATTCAGCAAAGAGCAATGGGTGCTCTTTCTTAACTACACCTGTTTAATTAACTGTAAGGATGCATGCATGTGTTTTTACACGAATACTCGCCAAGACTGGCATTTTTATCGTTAAAGTGCAAAAAGGCGCAAAAGAGATCTGTGCTCTGATAATCTGGGTTTCCATCCAAAGCTGCGAATTTAACTTATGCGCAAAATTGGAATATCGCATTAAAACATTTACGAGCGAGCACCGTTTCCATCCAACGAGTCAAAGAGAACAAAATCGTGACTTCCTGGTAAACTGGCACTATATAAAACTAGGATCAGCTACTGAATATAATAACTTTCATATATGAAAATGACTTGCGCCTCAGAGCGAGCAGACGAAACGCAATAAAGGCTGTCAATGCTTTCGGAGAAGGATGCTGCTGTTTGTGTACAACAATTATACAGAAATACTTTGATAACACGTCTCAGAACGACCAGAAGAACATTTCAGATACCGTGGAACGAGATCGGTCCGCTGCTAGTCAAGTTATTCCATCTCAGCGCAAATACTTTTTTGATACGCTTGGAGGAATTTATTCGCAAAATGCATTTTTACATCTCCCATGATTCGCATTAACCCTTTTTCGCACAAGTCAAAAACCACCAAATTTGGCGTTTCCATCACTTGTTTCTCATGTGATACTTCAAAATGTGCATTAAAACAGGATGATGCAAACCCAGCTATTGACTCGAAAACTTTATGCATTCTTCGATATACACTATATATATAGTCATGTCGATTGGTGTTTCAGTAGTTTTGATATTTCAAGACTGACCGGTAACGCCTCTTCCCCTCCCACTAAGCGTTTTCTGCGCTGATGGAAGATCGCGCTGTCCTCTTCTTTGAACACATAGTGTATATTGGGAACGCCACACTGCAGCTGGCTCTCAGCAGACGAGCGTATATCTCGGATCTCTGGAACAACATGATGTTGATTCAGAACTAAACACATCAAGAAGATCCTCCAGAGGTTTGTTTGCTGAAGTGACAGACATTAAATTAGTTTGCGCTTACCTGACTTTGGATCAGAAAAAAGACCTGGTTTGTTCGTATTTGTTGCATTGGATTCTGTAACACAAAGGACAGAACAGAAATGCATTTACTGTGTAACAAAACTACTGATTTGTTTAAAGTTTGCAAGCTACTTCTTACAATTATTAACATTCATTATCACTGGATTCTCCTATTTATTTACAATGTACATTTATTTCTTTTTCTATTTCTCCTATTCCTTCTTTCTTTCTTTCTTTCTCTCTTTCTTTCTTTCTCTCTTTCTTTCATTGAACCAAATAGTGTTTCACTCAGAACATTGGCGTAACGAAGGCATGATGAATGAAACTCTTAATGGACTTTCAGAAAAGTTAGTGCAAGCATTGGGAGAAAAAATATCTCTCAATCACAGATGATTGTATTTGGATGAGTTCTGATCTCTCGAAGGAATTTTCACTTTAACTTTAAAGAGGTTGTGTGAAGAAAACAAATGTGGTTGATGTTTTGAATTTTGCAATTAAATTCACAGTTTTCTCCCCTCAGGAAATATTAGTCCTGTCTGAATAAGACCTTTGATGAACCTGAAGATTTCTTCAGTGAAAGGGAAATATAAGCGGTTTCTGCTTTTATAAACCGAATCCTGAATCTCTTGAGCAGTAATGAGATCTCAGATGAATTCACTGACCGTGGAGTTCATCTTCTCCTCCCAGACAGTCCCTGATCCCATCGTTGATGGCGTGTTTGGGAATACAGACACCTGATTTACAGAGGAACGCCTGGTTTTGACATTCTTCACACAAAAGAAAC
The DNA here is from genome assembly GCA_027474115.1 of Schizopygopsis malacanthus. NCBI lineage: Eukaryota > Metazoa > Chordata > Actinopteri > Cypriniformes > Cyprinidae > Schizopygopsis > Schizopygopsis malacanthus. Next base: position 838,901 of record CM049864.1, on the reverse strand, counting down.
AGTAACATGATCAGTCTGCGTCATGCCAGCAATGTATGCGAAACAGTGTTTTAAATTTATGTCTTTGTTTATGAAGGGAACAATAGAGGACTGATGATGCCATACTCACTTTGGCAGCACATCTCGTCGCTGTTGTCTCCACAGTCATCAACACCATTGCAGGGTTTTCCAGTGATTAAACACTTCCCATTCGCACAGAGAAACTTCTTACATTCACCTACACAGAGAAAACCCATCAGTGTGCGTGAAGGAAGAGTCAAGACAACAGATTAATGCATGATGACTGCATTTCAGAGCAAACGGCACCTTTACGTTCCTCATAACACTTTAAAGTGGCCACACCAGTTTTTGTGATTGGCTCTGGATCATAGATCGTACACTCAGCCAATGAGAGCTCAGATCCCGTGCAGCGAACCCTCATACACTGATCTTCATCAGGGGAGTCACGTGTGATATTAGAGGCCTTCATTGCTCCTCTGAGAGACAGAACGAATCAGATAAACAGTCGGTACATGTTAAGTTGAGAGAAAAGACATCTTGTGTTCAGGTGTGTTTACCTCTCGACTCCCTTAGTGTTTCGGCAAACGACATTTGCTGCAGCCATATTCCAGCCGTTGCCACATACCGGCATTTTCCCAAACTTAGTTTTTATCTCCACCACATCATTAGAGCCAGAGACCGATTCTTCCACCGTGTCTGTCGCTGGACACAAACATGTATATGGACAAACAAATGACTACTTTATAAATCGCACAACAAATCAACCCTTTTGACCCAAACACTTTTTTGAGTTGTCAGAAGTACTGGTTAACCTGTTCCTCTGGAAACTGTGTGATTATTTCTCACAGGGCCGTTTCTAGCCAATTTGACGCCCTAAGCGAAATCCCTATTGCCCCCCTCCCCCGCCCATGATTTAAAACAAATACTGCCTAAACAAAATAATGATTTTGTGCACTTTATTTACTGGACCAATATTTTTAATTGGCCTTTGAACTTTGCTTTACTGCATGGCAAAAAAAGAAAAAAAGCGTTAGCTTGCCAAAGCACTGACAGAGCCCATTGATCTAATGCGTTGATGAGCGCTCCAAATACAAGCATTCAACAATCAGACAGCAAAGACAGCGCTCTGATCCAATGGCATACAGGCATCGTCAGATTGACAGGGCTCTGATCCAATGGCATACAGGCATCGTCAGATGGACAGCGCTCTGATCCAATGGCATACAGGCATCGTCAGATTGACAGCGCTCTGATCCAATGGCATACAGGCATCGTCAGATTGACAGCGCTCTGATCCAATGGCATACAGGCATCCTCAGATTGACAGCGCTCTGATCCAATGGCATACAGGCATCGTCAGATTGACAGCTCTCTAATCCAATGGCATACAGGCATCGTCAGATTGACAGCTCTCTAATCCAATGGCACACAGGCATCGTCAGATGGACAGCGCTCAGATCCAATGGCATACAGGCATCGTCAGATTGACAGCTCTCTAATCCAATGGCATACAGGCATCGTCAGATAGACAGCTCTCTGATCCAATGGCATACAGGCATCGTCAGATTGACAGCGCTCTGATCCAATGGCATACAGGCATCGTCAGATTGACAGCTCTCTAATCCAATGGCACACAGGCATCGTCAGATGGACAGCGCTCTAATCCAATGGCATACAGGCATCGTCAGATTGACAGCGCTCTGATCCAATGGCATACAGGCATCGTCAGATTGACAGCGCTCTGATCCAATGGCATACAGGCATCGTCAGATTGACAGCGCTCTAATCCAATGGCATACAGGCATCGTCAGATTGACAGCTCTCTGATCCAATGGCATACAGGCATCGTCAGATAGACAGCTCTCTGATCCAATGGCATACAGGCATCGTCAGATAGACAGCTCTCTGATCCAATGGCATACAGGCATCGTCAGATTGACAGCGCTCTGATCCAATGGCATACAGGCATCGTCAGATAGACAGCTCTCTGATCCAATGGCATACAGGCATCGTCAGATTGACAGCGCTCTGATCCAATGGCATACAGGCATCGTCAGATAGACAGCGCTCTGATCCAATGGCATACAGGCATCGTCAGATAGACAGCTCTCTGATCCAATGGCATACAGGCATCGTCAGATTGACATTGCTCTGATCCAATGGCATACAGGCATCGTCAGATAGACAGCTCTCTGATCCAATGGCATACAGGCATCGTCAGATTGACATTGCTCTGATCCAATGGCATACAGGCATCGTCAGATTGACAGCGCTCTGATCCAATGGCATACAGGCATCGTCAGATTGACATTGCTCTGATCCAATGGCATACAGGCATCGTCAGATTGACAGCGCTCTGATCCAATGGCATACAGGCATCGTCAGATTGACAGCTCTCTGATCCAATGGCATACAGGCATCGTCAGACTGACAGCGCTCTGGTCCAATGGCATACAGACATCGTCAGATGGACAGCGCTCTGATCCAATGGCATACAGGCATCGTCAGACTGACAGCGCTCTGGTCCAATGGCATACAGACATCGTCAGATGGACAGCTCTCTGATCCAATGGCACACAGGCATCGTCAGATGGACAGCGCTCAGATCCAATGGCATACAGGCATCGTCAGATGGACAGCGCTCTAATCCAATGGCATACAGGCATCGTCAGATTGACAGCGCTCTAATCCAATGGCACACAGGCATCGTCAGATGGACAGCGCTCAGATCCAATGGCATACAGGCATCGTCAGATTGACAGCGCTCTAATCCAATGGCATACAGGCATCGTCAGAATGACAGCGCTCTGATCCAATGGCATACAGGCATCGTCAGACTGACAGCGCTCTGGTCCAATGGCATACAGGCATCGTCAGACTGACAGCGCTCTGGTCCAATGGCATACAGGCATCGTCAGATTGACAGCGCTCTGATCCAATGGCATACAGGCATCGTCAGATGGACAGCGCTCTGATCCAATGGCATACAGGCATCGTCAGATTGACAGCGCTCTGATCCAATGGCATACAGGCATCGTCAGACTGACAGCGCTCTGGTCCAATGGCATACAGGCATCGTCAGACTGACAGCGCTCTGGTCCAATGGCATACAGGCATCGTCAGATTGACAGCGCTCTGATCCAATGGCATACAGGCATCGTCAGACTGACAGCGCTCTGGTCCAATGGCATACAGGCATCGTCAGATTGACAGCGCTCTGATCCAATGGCATACAGGCATCGTCAGATGGACAGCACTCTAATCCAATGGCACACAGGCATCGTCAGATTGACAGCGCTCTAATCCAATGGCATACAGGCATCGTCAGATTGACAGCGCTCTAATCCAATGGCATACAGGCATCGTCAGATGGACAGCGCTCTAATCCAATGGCATACAGGCATCGTCAGATGGACAGCGCTCTAATCCAATGGCATACAGGCATCGTCAGATTGACAGTACTCTAGCCCAATGATGTTGGGGATCCAGTGGGGCGGCAGTCATTTTTCAGGGTGACCGTGCCACTCTTGTTTACAACCCTGTTAAAAAACAACCCCGTGCCAGTACGTGCGCTCATTGGCGCCCCTTCAGCTGGTGGCGCCCTAGGCCACCGCCTAGCTCGCCTATGCCTAGAAACGGTACTGATTTCTAATTTAGGCTCATGTGCATGCCTGCAAAGTTTCGTCACTCTGTGGTGTTGTGGAATGTGCAAACGACTTTTCTATTACGATTGCGACGTTACTGTGTCATTTTGTCCAATACATTTCATGCGCTTAATAGTCATTAAATATAGTTCCCTTTGAGTCAAAATTGGGATCTCGCCAGAGAGAGACCAATCCACTTCGAGTGTAACTAAACGAGCCAATGGACATTAGCATGCGTTTATTCACATCCAGCTGCCGCTGATCACAGCATGAGTATAAGAGGCAGCAGGAGTACCATATTAATTCATCATTTCGCTGAGGAGCCGAGCGGTGGTGTATCACTACTAAGATAAGATTAAGCTCAGAATGAGCTTTATTTGTCACATACACAATTATACAGAGTATAACCAGCAGTGAAATGTGTTATCTGCATTTAACCCATCCAAGTGCACACATACTTGGAGCAGTGGGCAGCCGATGCTGCGGCGCCCGGGGAGCAGTCGGGGGTTCGGTGCCTTGCTCAAGGGCCTCACCTCAGTCGTGGACCATTCCAGCCAGATTACAAGTCCAATGCTCTATCCACTACGCCACGACTGCCCCTAGTGGTGGTCACATGGGAGAGAAGAAAAGATTGTCTTCGTGCAGAGGAGTGTGCAATGGCCAGCTCCCCTGCGTGCTTCAGCACTAAAAGAGCAATTTCTCTAAAAGAGCAACACGGGTGATTGCGTCTTTTTAAAGATGTCTTATCAACCGTGCGTTTCTGGGTGTGGTCGTTTCCTGCCACCTCAGGACGGTCACGATGTCTGGGCATTCAGCACACTAAGGACATGTGCTGTGGGGACATGACCATCTCAGAGTTGCGTAATAGACTCCGCTATGTTAAACATGGCAGAGTCGCTCTGCCGCAATCCAGCGTTCATCCCGGCACCCAGGGTGGCGCTGCATCCGGTGGAGTCAGAGGTGATTTGAGGATCACGGTGAAGGCTTCCCCAAGTGGAGCTCCTTACCCCTCAAGTACTCCGCAGCCGGTGGAGGTGCTGAAGGTGCTGGGCCCTCTGTGGGACAGTGGTACACCACATGTTTCCTTCGGTACCCCATCTGATGTCCAGATGTCGATCGCTGCAACGGGGGGCGAGCCCACTCTCTCCGTGGATGATGACCCGGCTGCATTGCCCCCTTCGGGTGTGGTAGCGTTGTCCGAGCTAGACCCAGAGATGATGGCCATGCTTTCCCGGGCCGCTGAGAATGTCGGGCTCGTATGGACTCCTCCACCAAGTCCCGATCCTTCGAGGCTGGATGAGTGGTTTCTCGGTAGCGGTCGGGTTGGTTCTCAGTGCGCCCTTCTTGTGCCATTCTTCCCGGAAGTGCATGAGGAGCTTACAAGATCGTAGAAGGCACCTTTCACTGCCCGAAACAAATCTTGTAGCACCTCCTCCCTCACCACCCTCGATGATGGGGCCGCTTTAGGGTACACGGGCATCCCCTCGGGGATGGAGATGGAGATGGGTTGGAGCAGACTGTGGTTCATTTAGAAGTATTTGGCCCATGCTGCGTTCATATTTCATTCGAACCACACCAGAGTTCGTTTAGAAGTGGACCGAGCCCTATCTTTTTAGCGGTCTTGGTACACTTGTTTGGTGCGCACCAGGGTTCAGATGGCATTTACTCAAATGAACCGCACTAAGAGTTTGTATTAATCGAACTGAACATGACAAGTGTGACTGAACACAACCTAAAGCACCTAGAAACCAATGCACTGATCTGAAGAACTTAAAGAAAATTAAGAACTTTTGTTCAACCATATAGCAACTTGCACAGGAAAATGGAAATGTTTAATATATTCATACAATATTTTTGCATTCATGCATGTCTTCACGTCTCACCTTTGCAGGATTGGCTGAAGTGTGAGAAAATGGGCTTCTTGGATCTGCAGGCGATGGCGTTGGCCTGACACATGGAGTAATACACGGCTCCGTCCAGCGTACAGGCGTTTATTTGCTGCCGTGGACATTTGTACGGCATCTTACAGACACACTGTCCTGCGATGCATCGCCTCCACGGAGGACAGAACACTTTAGAGCAGGACAAGCGAGTGTATTTCTGATCCAGACATCGGGCCGGACCCAATAAATCATCATCAGATACTCTTGGGGGTTTGGGTTTTGAGTCAGGTTTGGGTTTTGAGTCAGGTTTGGGGTTCGAGTCAGGTTTGGGGTTCGAGTCAGGTTTGGGGTTCGAGTCAGGTTTGGGGTTCGAGTCAGGTTTGGGGTTCGAGTCAGGTTTGGGGTTCGAGTCAGGTTTGGGGCTCGAGTCAGGTTTGGGGTTTGAGTCAGGTTTGGGGTTCGAGTCAGGTTTGGGGTTTGAGTCAGGTTTGGGGTTCGAGTCAGGTTTGGGGTTTGAGTCTGTGTTTGGTGACTCTGTTTGGTTGGACACTAGTTCAGTGTTTAATGGTCCTTCTCCTGTTTCTTTCATTGGCTGCTTCATTGGATCAAAGTCTGAATCTGCAATTTTACCTGGATTTGTTTTGCTCTCCAAACCTTTGGCTGTTTCTTCTCCCAAGGCTGGATTTGTTTTGCTCTCCAAAACTTTGGCTGTTTCTTCTCCCAAGGCTGGATTTATTTTGTTCTTGTAGTCTGGACATTTGCATCTACACGAATCTAGGTTTTGCTCCAAGTTTGAATTTGGTTTTTCCAATCCTTCGGTCGTTTGGGGCATATCCAGACGCTAATAGGAGGAAATAAACTTTAATCAAATGGCAAATACATATCAAACCTTTATCACATTACTGTAGTTGAATAAGTAATAACAGCATTTCTGCAGGTCTTAAAAAGACTTAATTCATCTTTCCACAAATTAAGGCCTAAAAATGACAAATTTTATATCACAAAATATATCACGATATAGTAAAAAAAATTATTATATTAAAATATTTGAGTATTTGGGGTTGAAGAATTTTATAATTTTCATAATCCTTGTCACTAATGTCAATATCAAACTAATACAAGCCTAAAGAGAGAGAGAAAAAAATTCAACCTCACTGAAGATAATAAACAGTCAGTGATGAAATAAAGATAAGAAACTAATTACAAGCAATAGAACTAAAAACTACAATAAATAAGAAACGCTACATACATTGTGTAAATGAATTAGTCTTCACTGTGTTAAACATCTATCTATATGTGATGGATATAATTAACACGTGTATCATGTATAGATTGTATACATATTATAAATATATCATTGTTATTGTTATTTTTATTTATTCTCATTAAAGTTATCAAAGGTGATTTAGTCGAGAGCAGTGAGAGAACAGTGTGCTGGGATTGACATTAATAAATATTGGAACGCTTCCCCTTTAAGAGCGAAGTCCGGATCAATATTGAAACGCTTCCCCTTTAAGAGCGAAGTCCGGATCAATATTGGAACGCTTCCCCTTTAAGACCGAAGTCCGGATCAATATTGGAACGCTTCCCCTTTAAGAGCGAAGTCCGGATCAATATTGAAACGCTTCCCCTTTAAGAGCGAAGTCCGGATCAATATTGGAACGCTTCCCCTTTAAGAGCGAAGTCCGGATCAATATTGGAACGCTTCCCCTTTAAGAGCGAAGTCCGGATCAATATTGAAACGCTTCCCCTTTAAGAGCGAAGTCCGGATCAATATTGGAACGCTTCCCCTTTAAGAGCGAAGTCCGGATCAATATTGGAACGCTTCCCCTTTAAGAGCGAAGTCCAGATCAATATTGGAACGCTTCCCCTTTAAGAGCAAAGTCCGGATCTAATACACTGTTACATTACGTTTTCTCTTTCTGCCGTTTACTCTCTCTTAAGACCTAAATCACTGTGTTAACGAGGATACTTGCAAAGACGGAGATTCTGACGCATATAAGTGTGTTTATGTAATTGTTCAAAGTCGGTGAAAAAGAAAAGGCGCTCCTCTCACACAGAAAGAGACGGCGAACGCATATAGCTCTGTTGTTTGTGTTTCAACGGCTTGTTTTAAACTGCAGTGCTTAAAAACGCATGAGCATGCTACAGATGTAGTCCTCGTTTAGTAACGAGCTCCTGGTTTTGTGCTCGTTCTGTCTCTCGTCACGTCTCGTGGTGGGCGGCGTATAAAGATCAGTCACTCAAATGATGAAAAGGTTTTACCGTAAACAATGTATTTTGCGACACCACGAAATAAACGACAGAACATAATATGAAATGATAGACTTTTTATTTCGTCCATCCGATATATATCGTCATATCGCACAGCACTAATGTGAGGTGTGTTACGAGTGACTGAATCCACTCGGAAGGACGTCGGAGCCGCCCTGATCTCGAATCGTAAATATTCAACATGTTGAGTATTTAGATCCACCAAGATAATCGGGACATTACTTGGATTGACGGAAGAGGAGATATCGGTCCAAAATCAGCCGATTATCTTGTGATGTGCGCCCGGCTTTAGTGAGAGACTCGTGACAAACTAAGCGCAGGTAAAAGAAACACGGAGCTGTACATATGGGATTATCTTGGAAACTTTTTACGCTACATACACAACAAGTCATGTAGACATTTGACGGTCTGGTTTTTTACACACAGATTGGTTATGCGCGGTTCTGTAAACTGTTGTTTTCGCTTGCAAATCACCGGCTTGCAGTGCTTTTGACCGTATTTAGGCGAAAAAAACGTGCCAAAAGTGTAAGCGCGCAAAAAATGGAAGTCATACGAATGCAGATCATATTTATTTTGCATTAGCATTACACTTACGATTAACAGTAAAATGCTGCAAATCATTATTTCTTGTGCTTGAAACGCGAATTACACCTTTACAAATCTTACCCTGCGCATGCAAATCTTTATGGCATCAAATTACCGTCATAATTTTCACTCTTTTTATACTGTAGGAAAGTATGTGACAGAGAAAGATGAATGCTAGATTGACATGAGAAGCTGAGAAAAATACATGTTTCGCAATATTTTAGCTGCATGTTGATGCAACCGATGACTTATCAAACTAAGAGGTGTCCACCCTGAAAACTTAACTCACGCTGAACTTTTATAGCAAATCACATGACATTAAGAATAAGAATTATTAATGTAGGAGTTATATCGTCTATATATGTAATTATATCATTTATGCTCTATTAGTGACAGTAGATTTCTGCAACAACAAAAACGCCTGTTTTCATGCATGTTTCCAATAATGATCAAAACTTTGTTTGTTTTGTCTTTTAAATCAATGAATGATTAATTTGATCTGAAGTAAAGAGACTCACAGCGTTCTGGAAGAGAAGACACATGAAGATGAAAACACTGAGGACCTTCATGACTCCTGCAGATCTTTCTGTGTGTGTGTGTGTGTTCACAGCCCTGAAACACTTCCAGCACACACACACACACACAATGATTAACCGCAGATATCAGACTGAGGAGGAGGAGAAACAACAGCTTCTGCCCGGAAACAAGGTCACAACTCTTGCTTTATTGACACTTCACAATCATGTGTACATATACAGTGGGTACGGAAAGTATTCAGACCCCCTTAAATGTTCACTCTTTGTTATATTGCAGCCATTTTCTAAAATCATTTAAGCTAATTTTTGTTTCTCATTAATGTACACACAGCACCCCATATTGACAGAAAAACACAGAATTGTTGACATTTTTGCAGATTTATTAAAAAAGAAAAACTGAAATATCACATGGTCCTGAGTATTGTAGTATATCAAGGACCGAATAAGACAAATCAAGATTCGATCAAAGCATGGTTGAAACATGAGGAGCCGAATTCCACAAGACAACAGCAGGAAGTCATCTTAAAAGACTTTCATTCTCATCGTTAATGAAACTAATAATTTCCATGCATAACTGCATATTATGTATGTGACCCACAAATTTGACTATCCTTGTTTTAATCATTGTGTTTGTCGTGCTTTTAATTAGTATTGACTAGCTTAAGCCTTAAGGGTTAATGTCATGTTTGGTACGTATGAGTTTCATAATTCTAGCTTTAAACATTTCTTAAAAGTGATTCTCTGTCAAATGTATCATATTCTGGTTATAGAAATCACATCCAAAAGGATACTTTGCAAGAGTATGTAAAATGCGATCAATGTGACTGAGCATGACATGTTGATTTATTGATTGGGTGGAGGAACAAAGCAGCACCCAGAGCCAGCATAGGATCTAATTGGTCAAGACCACCTGGGGAGGTGTCTGAAAGCCGAGTTTAAACACTAGGACACTCTCTACTCTCTCTCTGGAAAAATGCTCTCTCTCTTGAATCTCTCTCTTGAAAATGCCATCTAACTCTCTCTTCAGCCATGTGCTCTGGACCACACCCAGCCAGTTGCTACCATGATGAGAAGAAAAGCCACCTAGTCTCTTAACATCCTTTTATTCTTTGACTTTAGTTTATTTTCTTTCCGTTGAGTTCGTGTGCTAAGTTACGTTTGCCAACGACAACCAGCCCAAGACTCAACAACCAGCCGAGAACCAACGCCCACTTCAACGACTCCTGAACTCTAAGCCAATCAGCGACTTCGGAGAAACCCTTTCCCGCAAAGACCGAGGACAAAGGGAATCCTTAAACACAAAAGCTACGCAAGTACAAACCCCAAGATTCTTGCTGAGCTGGTGTAATTTTAATATAGATTTTAGCCTCATTGAAAACTCAATGCGAGTGTTATATAAGTGATTGATGGTTGTTCAGGTTTATGCAATTGCACATATTGCTGTAAACGTGGGGTATCAAATTCTCATTCTCTTAATCTAATCCTTTCCTCACTTTCTCTCTTTCTGCAACGCGTGAATGTGTGAATGCTTGTGTATATTAGTTTACATGTCTTAGAGTTATATAAATAAAGTCTTGTTTATATTGAAAAGAGAAATATCTTGTGTTTTGTGCTCACAAGTTAATGCCTTAATCTGTCGATTTTGTTACTGTGCTATTTAATAGTGTTTTCACTATATTTTGGGATTTTAATATCCAGTGCAGAGTTTGTTATACGGCTTGTTCAGTGAATCGCCGTGAAACAGTGAGTCTGTTCAAATTCCCTATAAAATCATTAATGATTCCCTTTGAGCTAAATTGACCTGTTTCCCTTATAACAATATATAAATTATATGTTATCATTACAGTATTCAGACCCTTTGCTCAGTATTTAGTAGAAGCACCCTTTTGATTTAATACAGCCATGAGTCTTTTTGGGAAAGATGCAACAAGTTTTTCACACCTGGATTTGGGGATCCTCTGCCATTCCTTCTTGCAGATCCTCTCCAGTTCTGTCAGGTTGATGGTAAACGTTGGTGGACAGCCATTTTTAGGTCTCTCCAGAGATGCTCAATTGGGTTTAAGTCAGGGCTCTGGCTGGGCCATTCAAGAACAGTCACGGAGTTGTTGTGAAGCCACTCCTTCGTTATTTTAGCTGTGTGCTTAGGGTCATTGTCTTGTTGGAAGGTAAACCTTCGGCCCAGTCTGAGGTCCTGAGCACTCTGGAGAAGGTTTTCGTCCAGGATATCCCTGTACTTGGCCGCATTCATCTTTCCCTCGATTGCAACCAGTCGTCCTGTCCCTGCAGCTGAAAAACACCCCCACAGCATGATGCTGCCACCACCATGCTTCACTGTTGGGACTGTATTGGACAGGTGATGAGCAGTGCCTGGTTTTCTCCACACATACCGCTTAGAATTAAGGTCAAAAAATTATATCTTGGTCTCATCAGACCAGAGAATCTTATTTGTCACCATCTTGGAGTCCTTCAGGTGTTTTTTCATGTGTCTTGCACTGAGGAGAGGCTTCCGTCGGGCCACTCTGCCATAAAGCCCCGACTGGTGGAGGGCTGCAGTGATGGTTGACTTTCTACAACTTTCTCCCATCTCCCGAATGCATCTCTGGAGCTCAGCCACAGTGATCTTTGGGTTCTTCTTTACCTCTCTCACCAAGGCTCTTCTCCCCCGATAGCTCAGTTTGGCCGGACGGCCAGCTCTAGGAAGGGTTCTGGTCGTCCCAAACGTCTTCCATTTAAGGATTATGGAGGCCACTGTGCTCTTAGGAACCTGAAGTGCAGCAGAAATGTTTTTGTAACCTTGGCCAGATCTATGCCTTGCCACAATTCTGTCTCTGAGCTCTTCAGGCAGTTCCTTTGACCTCATGATTCTCATTTGCTCTGACATGCACTGTGAGCTGTAAGGTCTTATATAGACAGGTGTGTGGCTTTCCTAATCAAGTCCAATCAGTATAATCAAACACAGCTGGACTCAAATGAAGGTGTAGAACCATCTCAAGGATGATCAGAAGAAATGGACAGCACCTGAGTTAAATATATGAGTGTCACAGCAAAGGGTCTGAATACTTAGGACCATGTGATATTTCTGTTTTTCTTTTTTAATAAATCTGCAAAAATTTCAACAATTCTGTGATTTTATGTCAATATGGGGTGCTGTGTGTACATTAATGAGGAAAAAAAATGAACTTAAATGATTTTAGCAAATGGCTGCAATATAACAAAGAGTGAAAAATGTAATGGGGTCTGAATACTTTCCGTACCCACTGTATATATATATATATATAATTTAAAAATAAATTAAATAAAGAAATAAATTATTTCTTGCTTGCTCTATGCTTTTTCTCTGTTTTATTTATTATATAATAAAAAATAAACCTTGCTACGTGTCCTGCGTTAGGCTAACTGAGACTTGTTATATATTGTTGCTCTTTTGCTGGCTTTGATTGCTTCAGTTCTCCTCATCTGTAAGTTACTTAGGATAAAAGCATCTGCTAAATTACTAAATGTAAAAATAAATATGGATACATATAAATGTTTTTTTTGTTTTTTATTGTGTTCGTTCACTCTATTTGTTGTTGTTGTTATTTTTTAACCTAATCAAAATAAACCCAACTGCAGTTACATTGAGATTAATTGGAATGCATGATGAACATGATTCTGGAAAATTAAGAGTTATCTGTGTTTGCAAATTAAGTGATATTGCGAAAGTTTGTGAACCCCTTGCAGAATCAGTGAAAAGGTGATCATTTTAATAAAATATGAGAGATCGTGTGGACTAAATGTAAACATCTTTTATGTAAAATATCTTACTCAGGACCGTACTAAATAAAAAACAACATGCATTTTGTATGACCTCTCTTATTTTTGTTAAAATTATTCACATTTTCACTGATCCTGCAAGGGTTCCCTGACTTTATCTATCTGTCTGTCCATTTAAAACAGCTGTTTTCTATGTGAATATGTGTTAAACTGTCATTTATTTCTGTATTTTCAGCATCATTATCCAGTCTTCAGTGTCACATGATCTTCAGAAATCATAATAATATGCTGATATTATATGATATTTACTGATATGCATTTTATTTTTCAGGATTCAAATATGAATAGAAAGATCAAAAGAACAGCATTTATTTGATATTAAAATAAATGTATTTAATGACACTTTTGATCAATTTAATGTGTCTTTGATCAATAAAAAGTTGATTTCTTTCAAAGAAAAAAAATCTTACTGACCCCAATCATTAATAATGTTTTATTTGATTGTATTGTATTTGATCTATTTATTAAATGCTTACAGTGTTCAGATATCAGCCTGTGCAGTTTATTCTCTCTCTATATATGTATTTATCAGTATTTAGTTAGTGTGAATATCTTGTGCAAATGTTAAATGAGGAAGATGCATGAATTGCACAATGCTGTTATTAGCACATAAACATCTCCGTTTAAAGTAAATGTGAGAGCAATGCATACTTTACAGAGCTGATCAGAAACTGAAGGTCAACAAACATTCATTGAGTTTGTTTAACCATTAAACTGTGGTTCAATCTCCATCGCAAACTAAACATATGTGAAACCCAGGCCAAAGTCTCAAAATCGAATTACGAGATAACAAGCATCAGCGTTTGATTTACTATATCTGTCTTTGACATGGTCTTAGTAAGTGTTAAAGATATCAATATTACATGTTATACCACGGGGCCGTTGAGCGCTTGAATCTGATTGGCTGAGGGACGTTCCGGTTATTCTCAGGGAAACGCACGGGGAAGTAGTTCCAGGCGGACCGCATTACATGACCATATCACTTCGCCAAACGATTTCTGTCATTTCAAAGGTCCTTTAACAGAGAAATAACCAAAACCCACAACGACACTGGCCAAACTAATAAATACAGTAAACAAAAGGATAAAATCGACAGATCTTGTCCATGTTTTGGCCATAAAATGATGTACGGAAAGCACATAGCCTAACGTTACTCTCTCTCTCCCGCTCTAACGTCAGGTCTCTCCCTCACAGACACACGTATAGTTTACACACACCTGAACATAAGCGCTAATGTAGTTAGCACTACTCTGACGACTTTATCAGTAACATAGTTTAAGAACTTAAAAACTATGACTTCTCACAAGCGAGGTAGCAACAACGGCTCTGTTCGTGAAGAAAATGAACTTAAAGTGTCACTATAGA
>CM049864.1:817301-819801 GCA_027474115.1 Schizopygopsis malacanthus | reverse complement strand
GACAAAATACAAATTGTGAGCACTTTCTACTTCACTATTCTTATTTTATGGACCCTTGAACTTGGCATTTGGGACAATGCACATTGCATTGTATTACGCATCAGCCTATTACTTATTACAGCCTAAAATGTGTTTTTCACAAGATCAATTGTTGGGATTTAGAAATGCTGAATTTCTCCGTTCAGTTACTGTGAGCAGCACCACAAAGGTCTTAAGCAAGCGTGTTATTGAAGTGATTTGGTAGCATTTAATATTGCTATGCTATATCATTTATTTCAGAAGGGACATGTATGAAGTGAGCTCACTTGGCGTCCTCGATGAAGCGCGTGGCTTTGATGTAGTCTCCCTGCTGCTTGTAGAGTAAACCCAGCTCATAGAGAGTAAAGGGGATCAGATAGTGATCGTAACGGATGCGCTTATCGCTGCAAACACACACAGTCACGTCCAGTCATCATCTAACAGCTCTCTGATCTACAGTAAAATCACAAATGTGTGTGTGGAGTGTTTACCTGCTCAACACCTGTGTGAAGCAGAGCTCGGCCTGCAGCAGTCGGTCCAGATGCTTCAAACACAAACCCTTCAACATCTGAACCAGACACTGATCGTCAGGGTGAAACTCGGACGGGTCTGAAACACACACACGCGAACGCATGCACGCACACACACACGCAGACCCACATGTGCACGCACATACACACACAGACACACACGCGCAAACACACGCACACAAACTTATCAGTTTTTAATCATAAAATAGCTATTTGATCCCACCCCAAATTGTGCAGCCGTAATTTATGAGGTTAAATACAGTAAAGCAGTTTATACTAATAAGAAGGTTCATAAGCAGTGTGTGTGGGTGTGTGTGTGTGCGCGTGTGTGTGTATGTGTGTGTACATCTCACTGGGGTCATTGCGCAGCTGCTCCTCTGCTCTCTCGATGGTGATCAGTAAACTCTCAGTGGCGTCTGCACGCTTCCCAACGATGGTGAAGCCATTCCACACGTACATCATTTCCTGTGTGAAGAAGAACCATAGACGCATCACTTCCTCCTCACTTCATTTACATGTTTATATTTGCTGTGTTTGTGTGAGGGTGTGCGGTGAGTGAGTGAGTGAGTGAGTGAGTGAGAGAGTGAGTGAGTGAGTGTGTGTGTGTGTGTGTGTGTGTGTGTGGGTGTGAGAGACGCACCAGCGCAGGAATCACCAGTTTAACAGGCGTGGCTGAGGAGTATCTGCGTGATTTCCTGATGGCGAACTTCTCTGTAGGGATGGATTTCCCGGCCAGCCGCTGCTTCAGTCCCTCCACCTGCCTGCGACACACAGCAGACCATTAGCCTCAGCACTCACCAGAGTTCAGATCAGAGCAGACTCACATGAGCTCAGATCAGATTCACCTAAACTCAGATCAGACTCACCAGAGCTCAGATCACTCAGATCAGACTCACCAGAGCTCAGATCACTCAGATCAGACTCACCAGAGCTCAGATCACTCAGATCAGACTCACCAGAGCTCAGATCACTCAGATCAGACTCACCAGAGCTCAGATCTCAGATCAGACTCACCAGAGCTCAGATCAGACTCACCAGAGCTCAGATCAGACTCACCAGAGCTCAGATCACTCAGATCAGACTCACACCAGAGCTCAGATCAGACTCACCAGAGCTCAGATCACTCAGATCAGACTCACTCAGAGACTCAGAGCTCAGATCACTCAGATCAGACTCACCAGAGCTCAGATCACTCAGATCAGACTCACCAGAGCTCAGATCACTCAGATCAGACTCAGATCAGACTCACCAGAGCTCAGATCACTCAGATCAGACTCACCAGAGCTCAGATCACTCAGATCAGACTCACCAGAGCTCAGATCACTCAGATCAGACTCGCCAGAGCTCAGATCAGACTCGCCAGAGCTCAGATCAGACTCACCAGAGCTCAGATCACTCAGATCAGACTCACCAGAGCTCAGATCAGACTCACCAGAGCTCAGATCAGACTCACCAGAGCTCAGATCACTCAGATCAGACTCACCAGAGCTCAGATCACTCAGATCAGACTCACCAGAGCTCAGATCACTCAGATCAGACTCACCAGAGCTCAGATCACTCAGATCAGACTCAGAGCCAGAGATCTCAGAGCTCAGATCTCAGATCAGACTCAGAGCTCAGATCACTCAGATCAGACTCAGAGCTCAGATCTCAGATCAGACTCGCCAGAGCTCAGATCAGACTCAGAGCTCAGATCAGCTCAGATCACTCAGATCAGACTCACCAGAGCTCAGATCACTCAGATCAGACTCGCCAGAGCTCAGATCAGACTCACCAGAGCTCAGATCACTCAGATCAGACTCACCAGAGCTCAGATCACTCAGATCAGACTCACCAGAGCTCAGATCACTCAGATCAGACTCGCCAGAGCTCAGATCACTCAGATCAGACTCGCCAGAGCTCAGATCAGACTCAGATCAGAGCTCACCAGAGCTCAGATCAGACTCACCAGA
>CM049864.1:807301-809801 GCA_027474115.1 Schizopygopsis malacanthus | reverse complement strand
TTTAGCGCGGATGTATACCTAGCCGAATTGCACTGTAGGGGGCGAGAACGAGTCTTCGAACTAGAGGCTCGCAGTCCGTGATGGACAGATTGTTAACGGCTGGTCTATGTGGTAATACAATCGGACAGGACATCCAAACGCTCACCTATCATTCATCAACCTCAAATATGGCTTTTCATCTGAAAGATGTATGTAGTAGCAACTTTACATGGCCGCTCAATATGATGTTAACCTAGAGAAATGTGCGCTATTGAAGTGTTTGTGTGGAAGCGCGTTTGCGCAGGACAGGCTCCGGTGCGTTCACCTGCTCTTAAAATCTCCGTCATTCTTGGTCATTCAGATAAAAGTAGCCTAATACATCTTTCGAATCTGTAAAGACTCTACGTTTATTTGTGTGCACTCAGAATAACAACGAAACGTTGCGCTTTTAAGCAAACAGGATGCGCTTTAGGTCTCATGTGAACTTGAGAATTCACTCCCGTGTCACCCTCTGCTTCGAACCTGTGTGTATGCCTAACGTTACTGTGAAATTACCACATCAGACGTGACGTGCTAACATGGATGCAGCTATGAAGCCGCCGGGTTTGCTTCAGGGAAAATTTATTTTTAAGAAGCTTCCCAATGGAAACTGTAAACAGTTCATCACGACCTCTTATGTAGGCCTACAGTTCAAAATTCATGTTTAACTGAATAAACAGTTAGTAAACACAAGTACATCTTATTGAACATAGTTTATTTTCATCACCAATTATCATAGTAGAACAGCTTTCTCAAGCAGTTTGTGATGCATTTTGGAAACAGGAGATGAGCCCCTGGTCTAATGCGCCACCTGGCTTGAGAAACCCGTTTCAAAGACTTACTTTTAGATTATTTGGGTAGCACACATATTCTGAATGCCTTCGGCAGAATTCAATGAGCCATTTTAATCTAGATTAATCTAGATTAATTCCAAAATTAATCTAGATTAATCTAGATTAAAAAAATTAATCTATGCCCACCCCTAGTAAATACATATACATATATATTACATATTATATATATAAATTACTAATATTTCATCATTGACTTCAGAATAACAATGATATTCATTAAAATATTAGTTTATATACAAATTAAAACATATTTAAATAATAAGCAGATATTACTGCAGATATTACAATATTTATACAGATATTATAGATAATATGATATTTTTCACACAGGTAACGGGGATGTCAGACTCACTTGTATATTTGATAACTTGTGCGTATTTTGATTCCTCCTTTAATAAAACCGATCATATTTTCATCCTGAAACAGAATAATCAGATTTCCTGTATTTAGGTACATTTCAGGTACATTTGTAAAAAATATTTTACTGCATTGCAATAATTAAATATTATTTCCGTATTTATTATAAATGTGTTATAAATTAAATATAATTTCTGTATTTATTATAAATGTGTTATACATTTAATATTATTTCTGTATTTATTATTTTGGTAAATTTGATAATATTTCTGTATTTATTATTTTGGTAAATTTGATAATATTTCTGTATTTATTATTTTGGTAAATTTGTTAATAATATTTTATAAAATAATAATTAAATATTATTTCTGTTAATTTTGGTAATTTGTTGTTATTTTATAAATTGTATAATAATTTTCTGTAAATATTATTTAAATATTAATTCTGTATTTATTATTTTGGTAAATTTGGTATATTATTTTATAAAATAATAATTAAATATTATTTCTGTATTTATTATTTTGGTAATTTGATTTATTTCTGTATTTATTATTTTGGTAAATTTGTCATTAATAATTTACTGCACTGTAATAATTAAATATTATTTCTGTATTTATTATAAATGTGTTATTAAATACAATATTAATTCTGTATTTATTATTTTGGTAAATTTGTTGTTAATAATATTTTATAAAATAATAATTAAATATTAATTCTGTATTTATTATTTTGGTAAATTTGTTGTTAATAATATTTTATAAAATAATAATTAAATATTAATTCTGTATTTATTATTTTGGTAAATTTGTTGTTAATAATATTTTATAAAATATTAAATATTAATTCTGTATTTATTATTTTGGAAAAACAATGCTAATAATATTTTATAAATAAATAATTAAATATTATTTCTGTATTTATTATTTTGTTAAATTTGTTGCTAATAATATTTTACTTCATTGCAATAAATACATATTATTTCTGTATTTATTATAAATGTGTTATGAATTAAATATTAATTCTGTATTTATTATTTTGGTAAATGTGTTGTTAATAATATTTTACTGCACTAGTTCTTCTAGTTACAATTGCACTAATTAGTGAATTAATTAGTGAAGCATTATTAGCCAAATGATTAGTTGAGTCATTAGTGTAAGTGGATGTGTTCACTGACCTGTACGAATGTTAGCGTGGCTTTCTGCAGCAAACACTCAGCGTAGCAGATCTCTGCATGCATCTCCTCTACACACACACACCACACACACACACAC
>CM049864.1:797301-804801 GCA_027474115.1 Schizopygopsis malacanthus | reverse complement strand
GAGTTGAGGATGAAAATACACGTGTAACAGTAAGTTGACTCAGTGCGGCTCTTAAAGTGACAGCGCGCTAATATTCCTGTGTGCTTAATATTAATCAAACAACAAAAGACAAAATCACTCACTGCAGGGCTCTAGACTGCATTTGTGACCATTAATTGAGAGTGTGCGAGTAATTAGCTTACCTAAGCCACATACCTTCTATGTAGATATCAGAGAACAATTTAAAACACTGTATCAATGCATTTTACTGCACCTTTAATAAACAATATGCAAGAGTTTATCATTGCAGCCTACTGTTTTCTTGCAGTTGTGCTTTTTCATTACGAATAACAATGAATACATCGTTTGTTTTGGTCTTAAAAAGTTAAAAGTGTACAAAACAGGCAATTATTTGTTCTTGTAATACGTGACGCCAAGATCCCGAATTTTAAAGTGAAAGCGCACAAAACAATGTTTATTTACCAAATTTTGGTCAATAATAATAATACTGATGAAAAATAACGGGTTTAATGTTTCGTCACCATATAACAATACACTATGATAAAAGTTCATCAGCATGCATTGATTAATTAAATGTTGTAGCAAATAAAAAATAATAATTCCAAACAGCCACAGCACAGTTTTGTGTCTCAGTGATTCGTTCGTTCGTGAATGAATGAATCGTTTAAATGACTTCGGTTCAGTCGTAGTGACTCACTTATTAACAGTGGCTTGCTGCCACCTGCTGGCCGTTTTAATTTCACATTTAAAGTCTATTTTCATTTTTTATTGTTTTATGTTTAAAATGTAAAAAACGATAGCATGTGTAACTAGGTTGAAGTACTCCATGTCTCTCTGAGCTGTTTTAAACTGTGTGTAAATACATCTTCAGATGCAACTTCTGCAGATAATAATTTTGATGATACTGGTTTAATTTGTTTAGTAACCACCTACATGTGTATTATCTTAATTGACTGGTTAAATATAACAATTTGACTCAAAATATATAGTCTTTTAGAAAAACATGGCTTTATTAAAAAAGTTAAAAATCTAATTTAAACTTAAATTAACCCTCTGGTTGTGTTCAGGGTCAAATTGACCCGAAAAAGATTGTTATTTTTCCCGAAAATACTAGTTAACGTTATCGCATTGGACTCAAACTTACTGACTTTGTTCACATAGGGGATAAGTACTTCTCATTAACGTTTAAAAAAAAGAAAATCGTTAATTTTTTGTGGGTTTTATTTCAACGAGTAACACTTGTGGTGTTCCCGGTCAAAAATGACCAGACTCCAAACAACTGCGTATAAATCTGTCATTATTCTATATTATCACTAAATATTAAATTTAATCTTTTTGTCAACTTGTTTTCTTTCATTTAGGACTGGTTTTGTGTTTCTATTTGCATCCGATTAATCGTAGCCTCATTTGTACAAATTTATTTAGTACAAAATAAAAGCATTTAAAACCAAACCTCCTTGATTAATCATTAAAGTACACTACTGTGAGAAACAGTGCACATTTTCATAATTTTTAAAATCTCATATTGTGAAAATTATTCATAAAAAAAGCTTTTTTCACTCAAAAAATGAGGTGCCTACTTTCGGATAAAAGATTAATCAGATGCAAATAGAAACACAAAACCAGTCCTAAATGAAAGAAAACAAGTTGACAAAAAGATTAAATCCAATATTTAGTGATAATATAGCATAATGGCAGATTTATACGCAGTTGATCGGAGTCCGGTTATTTTTGACAGGAGTCCGAACACAACCAGAGGGTTAACAGTTAGTTAATCACTGATGTTAACTGACCACACAGAATATGAGGAATATTAAAAACGGTAGTCAGATATCAGCACAATAACACACTCGGCAAAATATCGTCTAATTATTATCATTATCAAAAAGATTTTTTTTTTTTTTTTTTTTTTTTTTTTTTTTCAATATCACACAGTAGGAAGAATGAGTCTAGAGCCCTCTTAACTGAAGGACTTTTTGTAGCTTTAATAAGTAACAAGTTGAATTCTTACAGAGAAGATTATGTTTAAAAACCAATCTTTCATTTAATGTTTTGTCCCACTTATAATGGTGATGATGTCTCTGTCACAATGGAGCATCCCTAGGCTGGTGTTACTGGACGGGGGGGTGGAGCCGCACCTCTGGCAGGTCTGTAACGCCTCTTTGATGGTGGTCATCCCGGCCTGGATGTCCTTGTGCTCGAAGGTCATGGTGGCCTGCAAGGCCAGAATACTGCTGTAGCCCAGAGCGTGATACATGCTGTCCTTAGACCTGCACAACACAGCATCAGAACAACCCGCGCGTCTGTCTCTGAACCTCAGTTTAACTATGACTGATTCACACATGCCAGCATCGACGCTGTCTCCCAATAAATTACACAACGGCATGCAATTAACAAAAGGTGATTAAGACATCTCAGACGTGCACTAGACACAAACACACATCCGGCATTAAAAACAGTACAATGCAGTAAAATATGCTTCACGGTCATATTAGTTTGGCATGATGCTGGTTTAATAAATACCCACGTGTGTGAGCTAAAAGACACCTTGTAAAATATTAGAATTCATATTCATATTCTCACTGTATTAGACTACACGAGCCATAAAAGCCTGATTTATCAGATACGATATAAAACACACACACACACACACAGAGAGAGAGAGACACACACACACACACACACACACACACAGAGAGAGAGACACACACACACACACACACACACACAGAGAGAGAGAGAGAGAGAGAGAGAGAGACACACACACACAGAGAGAGAGAGAGAGAGAGAGAGACACACACACACACACACACACACACAAACTAGCAATATTTTACAGAATTTAAGTTCTGTAAAAACAAACTAATGAATAACTGTATTTTTATTAACTAACATTAGCAAAGGTGAATAAGTGTTGTTGAGATGACTAATTAACCAATTTAACTAGCGTTAACTAATATATGAAAATAGGGTAAGACTTGGTCCTACTAGTTAACTTTGGTTAATGGATTGAATATCATTAATTAATAATGAGCAATACTTTTCTACTGCATTTATTCAGCTTTGTTTAGGTTGGTTAATAAACATACGACTGTTGATTGTTAGTTCATATTAGCTCAGGTCTATTAAATATTATTAGCAAATATAAATGTAGATTTTTCATAATGCATTAATACAATTTTATTTATTATTTCATTATAATTAAAAAATATTTTAATTAATTACAAAAAATATATATGTAATTTTTTTATGTATTAGTAGATATTTTTCATTGTTAGTTTATATACAGAAATTCAGTAAACTAATATAAAAAAATTATATTAAAAAATCACGTGACCACATGAACTAAAACTGAACTGAAACTAATAAAAATGAAACTTTAACATTAATTAAAATGCACATTCAGCAGAACTTACAGAAGAGGAACAGAACCATAAGTCAATGTAATTACAAAATAAAAGTCCCCAGGAAGCTGTGGTTTACCAGGGTCTGAGCAGATCCAGCGCTTCGGAGAACTTGTTGTTGAGGACGAGGTTGAGGGCCATGCTGCACTCCTCTATAGACGTACGCAGGTCCATCTTAGACGACCTGCACACACACACACACACAGAGAGAGAGACACACACACACACACACACACACACACACAGAGAGAGAGACACACACACACAGACACAGACACACAGACACAGACAGAGACACACACAGAGACACACACACACACACACACACACACAGACACAGACACACACACACACAGAGAGAGACACACACACACACACACACACACACAGACACAGACACACCCGCACCCACAGACACAGACACAAACACACACACACACACACACACACACACACACACACACACACAAACACAGAGAGACACAGACACACACACACACACACACACACACACAGACACACACACACACACACACAGACACAGACACACACACACACACACACACACACACACACACACACACACACACACACACACACACACACACACACACACAGAGACACACACACACACACACACAGAGACACACACACACACACACACACAGAGACACACACACACACACACACACACACACACACACACACACACACTGAGACCTGCAGAAATCTGACGGATGATCTGAAGTGTTGGGCTCACACGGATCAGATACTCACACTGGGATGCGATCGAAAGCATCTTCAAAACAGTCCTGAAACGAACAGAACAGATGATGAACATAAACGTGTGTGTGTGTGTGTGTGTGTGTATGTGATCACGTGACACGCTCTCTAACACACACGAGCTCAGACCAGCGATGACGTTCGTCTCTATTTATAGAAGTGTGGTTATCTAACTCAATTTGGACTGTGGCAAACCTGACATCTCCATACTTCATTTATGAAATTAAAACTTTTATTCATCAAGGATGCATTAAATTTATAAAGCATTATAGACATTTATAATGTTTATATTTCAAATAAATGCTGTTCTTTTGATCTTTCTATTCATCTGTGAATCCTGAGAAATAAAATGCGTCACAGTTTCCACAATAATAATCATAAATGTTTCTTGAGCAGTAAATCAGTATATTATTATGATTTCTGAAGATCATGTGACACTGAAGACTGGAGTAATGATGCTGAAAATACACAGAAATAAATTACACTTTAACAAATATTTACATTAAAACATAATTGAAAAATTATAATAAAAAAATATTAAACATTAAAATGATAAATAAAAACAGTCAGAATCGCTCTCACATATTAAGCAATAACACTTTTTCATTCTAACCCCTGCTGATGATGAGTGAACTTATACAGAGATTCCTCCAAGAATCACTCCGGCTTAAGTTAGAGGAAAAACACAACAGGGTTCAATTAAAAAAAAAAAAGTCCCAAAAATGTTAATTGAGTTTTGCAATTTTATGTCCAAGCAGTATTCCAGATGCTTGCATTATATCAGGCGTCATTGCCCCGGTCTTATTAAAACTCCATGATAATAATAATAATGCATGAAGAGCTTGATAATGTCAGTAGTGTGCTGCTTTTATCAATATTTCACCACATCTGTCAAACTGCAGAGGAAACAGCAGCACTTAAAAAACAATAAACACACACAAGCGCACAAACACACGCACACACACACACGCACACAGACACACGCACACACACACGCACACACACACACACACACACACACGCACACAGACACGCACACACATACACTCACGCACACACACACAAACGCACACACGCACACAGACACAGACACGTACGCACACACACGCACACACACACACACACACACTCACGCACACACACACAAACGCACACAGACACACACGCACACAAGCACACACACATACACTCACGCACACACACACAGACACACGCACACACACGCAAGCACACACACACATACTCACGCACACACACAAACGCACACACACACACGCACACACACACACACATACACTCACGCACACACACACACACACACGCACACACACACACACTCACACAGACACACGCACACAGACACAGACACGTACGCACACACACGCAAGCACACACACACATACACTCACGCACACACACACAAACGCACACAGACACACACGCACACAAGCACACACACATACACTCACGCACACACACACACACACACTCACAAACGCACACACATACACTCACAAACGCACACAGACAGACACACACGGACACAAGCACACACACATACACTCACGCACACACACAAGCACACACACACACATACACTCACGCACACACAGACACACACGCACACAAGCACACACACATACACTCACGCACACACACACGCACACAGAGAAACATCTCGGGTTACTCGCATGACCCTTGTTCTCTGAATAGGGAACAAGACGCTGCATAAGCTAAGACGCTTTGGGAACGCCCCTTGGGTGTGCCGATGGTCTGAAGCGCAAAACAATCACGCCAATTCACTGGCTGATCGCGCGGATGCCGTCATCGACGTTCTTATGTTGCCTCCTTATACTGACAAACACATCATCTGCTCCTCAGATTTCTCCGCTGTCGGCAGCGTGAGGAGCTTGGCAGCAATCGCAGCTAAGACGCTTTGGGAACGATATACCAACGATATACCGTCAAGCTAAAAACGCTGCCCTATCTGGCCCGATTACAAACCAGACAGCATGCACGGCTGGTTCAAGCAGATAAAACCTGGGAACCCGGAGCCATGTCAAGGTGTGAAGGAAGACCACGCACCTCATAAGCCAGCGAAATAGCATCCCTCACACAGTGAGAAAGTCTGTGCTTCGATGTGGCAAGCCCGCGGCGGCCAGCACCGAAACATACCAACAACTGGGGAAATTTCCTCCAATGGGTGGAGCGGTCCACATAGATCTTCAGAGCTCCGACAGGACAAAGCACGTGAAGCCTTTCATCGTTTCCTGAAGCAAAGTGAGGAGGATGGAAAGAGTGCAGTGTGACCACCTGAGCGCGAAACGATGCGGATAAAAACTTAGGAACATAGGCCATAAGGTCACGTAGACCAGACCCGGGGCGAAGACCATACACATCTCGCTGACAGAGAGCACTTGCAGTCGAACAAATCCCAAATCTGGGCTACTGTTTGACGGTTCAACATCCACTCTCCCAACCTGAGCTTCGGTCTCGAGACAAAGTCGGCTGCGAGGTTCAAGACTCCCAGGACGTGAACCGCTCTCAAGGAGAGGAACTTGTCCTGAGCCCAAAGGAGGAGATGGTGTGCATGCCTATTTAGTGTGCACTGACCGTCCTGACAATCACATGACACTCCCCGAGTGAGGGGAGAAAGTGAATCAGTGACGGAAAGACGTCTCTCAGCTCCAGGCAGTTTATGTGCCAGGAGAAGAACTCCCCTGTCCAAACTCTGCACGCCGTTCTGCCCTCGAAAACCGCCCCCAGCCTGTCAGGGATGCGTCCGTCGTGACCATTTGGTGACGGTGAATCGCACCCATTCTGACTCCACTCTGGAGAAAAATTTGGTCTCATGGTGCAACACCCTTACTAGGCGAGTGGCTGTGGTGCGAACCCCTAAAAGTTTAATGCACCAAAGTAACGGCCTCATGTGGAGCAACCCCAGGGGCAGCACAGGGCAGGCTGCGGCCATGAGGCCTAAGAGCCTGCGACAAGTGCTCACGGAGACACGACATGGTCTAGCTTGAAGTGGGCCAAACATGCATTGAGGTTGGAAATCCGGGCAGGAGCCAGAAGGGCCTGCATTTGAACGGAATCCAAGTGAACTCCCAAAAACACAGTTTGTTGAGAAGGGGAGAGAACACTTTTCTTGGTGTTCATTCTGAGGCCAAGAGAACGAATGTGGCGGAGGACGACATCCCTGTGACATCTCACTGACTCCCTGGAGTGGGCCAGAATGAGCCAGTCGTCCAGGTAGTGGAGTACACGGATGCCCTGGAGCCTCAAATGGGCCAGAGCAGCATTCACACACTTT
>CM049864.1:789801-792301 GCA_027474115.1 Schizopygopsis malacanthus | reverse complement strand
TTGTTTCACTGTGGTTTGTTTTTATGGAAGGCCTTTTCATTATTCACTTATTAGATTAAGACACGAGCTGGAGCAGAGACGCTAACAAAGACGAAGAGAACGAGGTTTAAGGAAATTAATAAAGTCACACTGTGAAATATAAAGTCACAATTACAAGAAATATTTTCATTTTTACTCTAAGGCCAGATTACTATTGTTAACTGAAGCTAAACACATTTTTGTTACTGGAAAGAAAATAAACATTTTGATTAATTTTAACTTAAAAGAACTAAAACGACTAAAACTGAAATAAATTAATAAAAACTATACATATACATATATATATATATAAAACTAATAAAAACAGCAAAATGACTACAATTACAAAAGTGAAAACAGAAAATATCAAAATAAAACCGAATTTGAAATTAACAAAAACTATAATAGTGACTTAAAACACTAAAATAACACTGATAAACTCGTTAGTCAATTACAAAATAATTACTCAAGTATTCTGATAAATACATGCATTTAACATAATACTCATTATAATTTTACTTAATGATTTTTATTTAATGTATGTTTGAGTAAATCACCAGCCACGGTTTAATATTCACATTTGAATAATGAACTGGAGCAGAAACATGATTATTTCATTAAATATAAAACGGCCTTAAAAATCTGTTCACTCAGTTATTGAGTGTTGATTGTTTTAGCTCGAATAGTAATTTACCAAGTGAGAGGGTTCCTAGTTTACAGTTTTAGTGCTACCGGATATATATTAAAACAAATTAATATTGAACTAAATCAAAAGCATGTGAATCAGAATCGAATGTGACATCACAGATGGGACAAATATAAGAGTGTTACACACTTTATGAGCATTAAAAACACTCAGACGCTGAAAACATCTACTAGAATATCATCATAAGCGTCTCAAAAACTGCTGACTGCCGTCACGAGGTCTGAGTCCGTGTTTATGAAACGCAGAAATGCTCTTAGTCACATTTAACAGCTCAACAGACAAATGAACACGAATTAGTGTGTGTGTGTGTGTGTGTGTGTGTGTGTGTGTGTGTGTGTGTGTGTGTGTGTGTGTGTGTGTGTGTGTGTGTGTGTGTGTGTGTGGAGTGTAATGTTGTAATAGCATAAGTGGATTACACTCGTTAGGTTACAGATCACCGGCTCAAACACACACACACACACACACACACACACACACACACACACACACACACGCACAAACACACACAAACACACACGCACTCAAACACACACAAACATACACACACACGCACTCAAACACACACACACACACACACACGCACACTCAAACACACACACACATACGCACACACTCAAACACACCCGCACGCACACACAAACACACACGCACACTCAAACATGCACACACTCAAACACACACGCACATGCATATCTCATTGGAATTTTTTCGACCGATATGTGTTTTTCACGATACCGATTATTACAGATTAAGTAGACATATATTTTGAACCGATATACGTGTCTCGATATCGATATTCAAATATCACTACAAAAAACAGTTCTTTAAATGCTTTTAAACATGATATTCTTTATATTCTGTGTGCTGTTAGTTCACATCAATGAACAGTTGGTTTTAATTTACATCAGTGCAAATGAAGGCAAAAACATTAATTTAATTGATCTTTTAATTAATCTTTGAGAGTTAGACATTTTTGGCAAACAAATGAGTTTACATTAAAATTAAACCATGGAAGAAATAGCGTATTGTGTTAGGCGTTTAGTATTTTAGCTCAACAAAAGTTGTAATAATTGTTGTAGTTGTATTACGTATACTGTAATATATTCGGCTAAACAGAACTTATATTTTGACGAGGTTGCCGATATGTGTTTTTCCTTTTAGGGCCGATGCCGATGTATATATGATATGACGATCGTTTTAAAATGAAACGGTCAAATGCTCATGAAGTGACTCTCCGAGCAGTTCTGGGGATAACCGTGTATTTATGTCCTCATTTATGCTGATTTTGAAACCGATATACGCTGGTGTAAAAATGATGTGTGCAAATGAAACCGCATCTGTGTCATTCATTAACAGAGATGCAGAACATGCAGGATTCATATTTAAAGTGTTTTTGCGGCTTAATATTTATAGATACTAGTCATAGCGCGAGTCGATTTAAGTGTACTGACTGACTTTTGATTAATTCATCCAAACTTCGACACATTCCGTTCTTTATACGGTAAAGTCTTTTATTAATGACTGCATTCCGCGATTCCGCCCGCATTTTCCGCATCGCGGACATCAAGTGGATTGTGATTTATTGCAACTTCAGCAACGTCTGCTGCTGCCTTACCTTTGATAACAACTGATGCGTGATCACTGATTTCCGTTGGTTTTAGCTCCATTTACAGTACAGTGCAAATGAAGGCATAAAACATTAATTTAATTGATCTTTTAATCAAATGAGATTGAGAGATCGCCTCACTTTATTTTTGAGTGTTGAGCTCAGACAGG
>CM049864.1:774801-784801 GCA_027474115.1 Schizopygopsis malacanthus | reverse complement strand
CCCGAGCCATGGCGCGTGATTCCCTGAGATAGGCGCGGAACGCTTGCCTGCATTAACAGCCACACATCTGGATCCTTCCGCGCGGCTGAAGAGACGGTGCTGCGCGGCGGACTCTCCTCGGTACTGACGCCGGCCGAACGTCGTCGGTTGGAGAAGTGACGTTTGGTTCCGCGGACACGCCCATCGACGCGTCACGCGCGCTCTTGGTCATTAGAAACCAGAAGGGACAGGATTAAATTATCACATTTTCATAAACAAGTACTTTTGGCGTGGCATCTGATTTATAAAGATCATTTTATTTGGAAGAATGGTGATATTCTTTTTAAAAGTAAATCCTTATTTTTCCCAAATTGGGTCAATAATAGCCTACTATTATTCTAGTTTCTCAGTTATTAAACTTTGATGGTCTGATTTCCTGAATTAATATAATATTCCTGTCCCTCCTCGTTCCCTGTGGGGACATAACTCTGTAGTGTCGGGGAAAGTTACTTTTAAAAGCAATGCGTTACAATATTGCGTTACTCCCTAAAAAAGTAACTAATTACGTTACTTTGTAACTTTTTGTGGAAAGTAATGCGTCACGTTACTGTTTGCGTTACTTTTTAAATATGAGCAGGGCTTGATTGTTTGTTTTTAATACAAGAAGTTATATTTATAGCAAATATAAAAGCCTTTCACACCAAAAAGTGTAATGAATAAACCTCAGACTGAAGGACGAGTAAATCACGTCTGTACAGAAGAACACAGGAGAAGTTCAACACTCTTCAGAAATAAAACACAATTGTTAGTTTATCTAAAGTAATTTTTGCTTATTAATGTGGTTGAACTGATCATCAAAGATCATTAGCAAACACATCGGTTAATAAAATGAGATTAGATATATTTGTGTTGTTTAACATATTTAATTATTGCAGGTTTGTGTCATATTCTGAGTTTGTATTTCACTGTTTTACTTCATTTTGATGAAAACTGAATCTGTTTTTTGTGAGTGGGATGAATTAATACACATTCATATTTAGTCTAGATTAGATCTACAGTAAGATCATGTTCACACGGCGCACTCAGTCAATAAATGGAGAAAAATAACTCAGATATTTTCTAGTAAATTAAAAAGTAATGCGTTACTTTACTAGTTACTGGAAAAAGTAATATTATTACGTAACTCGCGTTACCGCCGACACTGCTCCCATGTATTGTATCTGGACGAGGGATCCTCAAACCTGGCCCACACCTGCAGAGTTTAGCTCCGCCCCTAATCAAACACACCTGAGCGTGCTCATCAGAGTCGTCAGGATCATTAGACGATCACAGACAGCTGAGATTGATCAGGAGCTGAACTCTGCAGCTGATTGGAGGACCCCTGGTCTATACGATACCATGCCATGAAGAAAGTGTGGACTCAACTAAATAATTAATAACTAATAAGGCTAAGGAGGTTTCTTACTAATTCTTCATTTTTTTTACCCTGTCAAGCTTTATTTAAAAAAATATGTTTTTCCAGATATTGGTTATTTTTGTGAGGCTGGAGATGAATATGTCCCATGTTTTTTCGGGGGATGTATATAGAGATGAATTACGGGTGATTGGGACAGTTTTTAATTTAAAGGATCAGCCCAACACGTGATATATTTCTGTAATACTGAAGATGATAACTACACATCTGAAGAGGAAACTATATTATATCATAATGAACATATAGTTAACATATAGTTAGTGAACATATTTATTGCAAAAGCTAGTTCATAGTTTTATGTTTTATAATATCATATGCAGATATTATTGGGATATTATTATTGGGGATATTATATCCCAATATGTTTATTTATTTTCAAATTTATTATAACCAATTTTTATCAAACTAATTTCATTGAACATTTCATTCTCATATTCATATTTCATCGAACAGTTCATTCTCATATTCATATTTCATCGAACATTTCATTCTCATATTCATATTTCATCGAACAGTTCATTCTCATATTCATATTTCATCGAACATTTCATTCTCATATTCATATTTCATCGAACATTTCATTCTCATATTCATATTTCATCGAACAGTTCATTCTCATATTCATATTTCATCGAACAGTTCATTCTCACATTCATATTTCATCGAACAGTTCATTCTCATATTCATATTTCATCGAACAGTTCATTCTCATATTCATATTTCATCGAACAGTTCATTCTCATATTCATATTTCATCGAACAGTTCATTCTCATATTCATATTTCATCGAACAGTTCATTCTCATATTCATATTTCATCGAACAGTTCATTCTCATATTCATATTTCATCGAACAGTTCATTCTCATATTCATATTTCATCGAACATTTCATTCTCATATTCATATTTCATCGAACATTTCATTCTCATATTCATATTTCATCGAACATTTCATTCTCATATTCATATTTCATCGAACAGTTCATTCTCATATTCATATTTCATCGAACATTTCATTCTCATATTCATATTTCATCAAACATATTTCATCGAACAGTTCATTCTCATATTCATATTTCATCGAACAGTTCATTCTCATATTCATATTTCATCGAACATTTCATTCTCATATTCATATTTCATCGAACAGTTCATTCTCATATTCATATTTCATTGAACAGTTCATTCTCATATTCATATTTCATCGAACAGTTCATTCTCATATTCATATTTCATTGAACATTTCATTCTCATATTCATATTTCATTGAACATTTCATTCTCATATTCATATTTCATCGAACAGTTCATTCTCATATTCATATTTCATCGAACAGTTCATTCTCATATTCATATTTCATCGAACAGTTCATTCTCATATTCATATTTCATCGAACAGTTCATTCTCATATTCATATTTCATCGAACAGTTCATTCTCATATTCATATTTCATTGAACATTTCATTCTCATATTCATATTTCATCGAACATTTCATTCTCATATTCATATTTCATCGAACAGTTCATTCTCATATTCATATTTCATCGAACAGTTCATTCTCATATTCATATTTCATTGAACATTTCATTCTCATATTCATATTTCATCGAACAGTTCATTCTCATATTCATATTTCATTGAACATTTCATTCTCATATTCATATTTCATCGAACAGTTCATTCTCATATTCATATTTCATCGAACAGTTCATTCTCATATTCATATTTCATCGAACAGTTTCATTCTCATATTCATATTTCATCGAACATTTCATTCTCATATTCATATTTCATCGAACAGTTCATTCTCATATTCATATTTCATTGAACAGTTCATTCTATTTCATATTCATATTTCATCGAACAGTTCATTCTCATATTCATATTTCATCGAACAGTTCATTCTCATATTCATATTTCATTGAACAGTTCATTCTCATATTCATATTCATAACAGTTTCATCGAACAGTTCATTCTCATATTCATATTTCATCGAACAGTTCATTCTCATATTCATATTTCATTGAACATTTCATTCTCATATTCATATTTCATCGAACAGTTCATTCTCATATTCATATTTCATCGAACATTTCATTCTCATATTCATATTTCATCGAACAGTTCATTCTCATATTCATATTTCATCGAACATTTCATTCTCATATTCATATTTCATCGAACAGTTCATTCTCATATTCATATTTCATCGAACAGTTCATTCTCATATTCATATTTCATCGAACATTTCATTCTCATATTCATATTTCATCGAACAGTTCATTCTCATATTCATATTTCACCGAACAGTTCATTCTCATATTCATATTTCATCGAACAGTTCATTCTCATATTCATATTTCATCGAACAGTTCATTCTCATATTCATATTTCATTGAACAGTTCATTCTCATATTCATATTTCATCGAACAGTTCATTCTCATATTCATATTTCATCGAACAGTTCATTCTCATATTCATATTTCATCGAACAGTTCATTCTCATATTCATATTTCATCGAACAGTTCATTCTCATATTCATATTTCATCGAACAGTTCATTCTCATATTCATATTTCATCGAACATTTCATTCTCATATTCATATTTCATCGAACATTTCATTCTCATATTCATATTTCATCGAACATTTCATTCTCATATTCATATTTCATCGAACAGTTCATTCTCATATTCATATTTCATCGAACATTTCATTCTCATATTCATATTTCATCGAACAGTTCATTCTCATATTCATATTTCATCGAACAGTTCATTCTCATATTCATATTTCATCGAACATTTCATTCTCATATTCATATTTCATCGAACAGTTCATTCTCATATTCATATTTCATCGAACAGTTCATTCTCATTCATTCATATTTCATATTCATATTTCATCGAACAGTTCATTCTCATATTCATATTTCATTGAACAGTTCATTTCATTCTCATATTCATATTTCATCGAACATTTCATTCTCATATTCATATTTCATCGAACAGTTCATTCTCATATTCATATTTCATCGAACAGTTCATTCTCATATTCATATTTCATCAACAGTTCATTCTCATATTCATATTTCATCGAACAGTTCATTCTCATATTCATATTTCATCGAACAGTTCATTCTCATATTCATATTTCATCGAACAGTTCATTCTCATATTCATATTTCATCGAACAGTTCATTCTCATATTCATATTTCATCGAACAGTTCATTCTCATATTCATATTTCATCGAACAGTTCATTCTCATATTCATATTTCATTGAACAGTTCATTCTCATATTCATATTTCATCGAACAGTTCATTCTCATATTCATATTTCATTGAACAGTTCATTCTCATATTCATATTTCATCGAACAGTTCATTCTCATATTCATATTTCACCGAACAGTTCATTCTCATATTCATATTTCATCGAACAGTTCATTCTCATATTCATATTTCATTGAACAGTTCATTCTCATATTCATATTTCATCGAACAGTTCATTCTCATATTCATATTTCATCGAACAGTTCATTCTCATATTCATATTTCATTGAACAGTTCATTCTCATATTCATATTTCATCGAACAGTTCATTCTCATATTCATATTTCATTGAACAGTTCATTCTCATATTCATATTTCATCGAACAGTTCATTCTCATATTCATATTTCATCGAACAGTTCATTCTCATATTCATATTTCATCGAACAGTTCATTCTCATATTCATATTTCATTGAACAGTTCATTCTCATATTCATATTTCATCGAACAGTTCATTCTCATATTCATATTTCATCGAACAGTTCATTCTCATATTCATATTTCATCGAACAGTTCATTCTCATATTCATATTTCATCGAACAGTTCATTCTCATATTCATATTTCATCGAACAGTTCATTCTCATATTCATATTTCATCGAACAGTTCATTCTCATATTCATATTTCATCGAACAGTTCATTCTCATATTCATATTTCATCGAACAGATTCATTCTCATATTCATATTTCATCGAACAGTTCATTCTCATATTCATATTTCATCGAACAGTTCATTCTCATATTCATATTTCATCGAACAGTTCATTCTCATATTCATATTTCATCGAACAGTTCATTCTCATATTCATATTTCATTGAAGATTTTATTCTCATATTCATATTTCATTGAACATTTTATTCTCATATTCATATTTCATCGAACAGTTCATTCTCATATTCATATTTCATTGAACAGTTCATTCTCATATTCATATTTCATCGAACAGTTCATTCTCATATTCATATTTCATCGAACAGTTCATTCTCATATTCATATTTCATCGAACAGTTCATTCTCATATTCATATTTCATCGAACAGTTCATTCTCATATTCATATTTCATCGAACAGTTCATTCTCATATTCATATTTCATCGAACAGTTCATTCTCATATTCATATTTCATCGAACAGTTCATTCTCATATTCATATTTCATCGAACAGTTCATTCTCATATTCATATTTCATTGAACATTTCATTCTCATATTCATATTTCATCGAACAGTTCATTCTCATATTCATATTTCATCGAACAGTTCATTCTCATATTCATATTTCATCGAACAGTTCATTCTCATATTCATATTTCATCGAACAGTTCATTCTCATATTCATATTTCATCGAACAGTTCATTCTCATATTCATATTTCATCGAACATTTCATTCTCATATTCATATTTCATCGAACAGTTCATTCTCATATTCATATTTCATCGAACATTTCATTCTCATATTCATATTTCATCGAACAGTTCATTCTCATATTCATATTTCATTGAACAGTTCATTCTCATATTCATATTTCATCGAACAGTTCATTCTCATATTCATATTTCATCGAACATTTCATTCTCATATTCATATTTCATCGAACATTTCATTCTCATATTCATATTTCATCGAACATTTCATTCTCATATTCATATTTCATCGAACAGTTCATTCTCATATTCATATTTCATCGAACAGTTCATTCTCATATTCATATTTCATCGAACAGTTCATTCTCATATTCATATTTCATCGAACAGTTCATTCTCATATTCATATTTCATCGAACAGTTCATTCTCATATTCATATTTCATCGAACAGTTCATTCTCATATTCATATTTCATAGAACAGTTCATTCTCATATTCATATTTCATCGAACAGTTCATTCTCATATTCATATTTCATCGAACAGTTCATTCTCATATTCATATTTCACCCCACATTTATTTAGGAAGGATTTCTTTATTTTTTTGTACATGTTTTTCTTCAGAGTTTCTTTGTTTTGTTTTATAAAGATGTCTTATTTGGTTGTCATAACTTTGTTAAAGAAGACAACGACAAATATTATCTGATAAACGTATTAATTTTCCTGTTTTTCTGTAAGGACCTTAAATCTTACCTGGATACTCGTCTTACATCCAACAACTCCAACGCCCTCGAAACTGTGTCATTTAAATCATATTTTCATGATTATGTAACTAATAACTGTATTACTAATTGCACTCACCCCTGGCATTGGATGTGTATGATCTTTTTGGTATTTCATTAAAATAATACCAGTCCCTCCAGGATCTCATGGGACTTTTCTCTGATTTGTCCGGCCTAAAATGACTGATTTTACTGCGGCTTTTCTCAAATTTTGCGGTGATATTTGCTGCATTTCTTATTGTTTTGCAGTGAAAATATACCATGGACAACATTGTTATACCTTTTCTGACTTCGAGAACCATCGTAGGGCTCCAGACTAACTGTAACGGGTCGAGAGGCGTGCGGATCCATTAGCAAAGCTTTATTAGACAGAGGCATGGCCATAACAGGCCCGGTTCAAACAGGTGTATAGAGGACGAGACAGAGGAGTACTCAAGTCAACAGGCGTGGTCTTCGGGGGGGGGGGGGTAATCTGATAACGTGAGCAATAACTCAGGCGAGGTGCGAACAGAGTCCGAAACAGCAGGCAAAGGGTTAATCCAAGAAACCAGACAACACAAAAAGACTAGACTTATAAACGGAAACTAGGAAAGGCTTTGTAAAGCAGTGAACACACACACACACACACACACACACACACACACACACACACACACACACACACACACACACACACACACACACACACACACACACACACACACACACACACACACACACACACACACACACACACACACACACACACACACACACACACACACACTACTAAATAATACTCGGCGAGAGGAAGTCCATGGTTTAAGTAGGGTGTGTGATGTGTGATAATTCTCAGGTGTGAGCGTGTGATTGAGACAGCTGTGTGTACTTAGTGCAATGAATGATTAATGAAATTAAGTTCTACAGAACCAGCACCTGACAGTAAAGCACTCACCCTAATCGCTCATGTACATCTCGGAGAGGTCTATTTGATGTCTGCATGTACACATGTAAGACGTTTCCGGTCAGATGTCAAATAGAGATTTATTAGAAAGCATGTAAAACTGCTTCTGAGACGTTTATTACACAGCAGATGTTTCCCAGATCTTTAGCAGACGTCTTACAGATGTACTTGTGCTGTCTGGGTAGTTGAGATGCAGATCAAATTCACTTTTAGACATTCATAATGTCTAAATATAATTGATAAATAAATATATAGGGAGTGGAAATAAGTGGTCTCTGCAGCCATTTAGTGTTAATTAATGTCCTTTTTATTCTTAAATAGCCAAAGTGTTTGCTTTCCTACATTATGAAACTATTAGTTTTTATAAATGGAGGCAACCTATGAAGGATGAACAAATAATGTCATCACAGTAAAAATACATTTCAAATGAGGTAATACGTAAAGCTTTGTGGTGCTGGGAAAAGTTGTTTGTATATAAATATATCATATAGACCATTTCTGACACTCATTGTTCCTGTAGTTGTGTTAAATCTGGTGAATGGTGGAGATGTGTGTTTATTGAACAGTGTTTCTCCTGGTTTCCACATCAGTGGTGTTTGTTCTGATATCTGTAGCTGTAAAGCTCCTCACAAGATCTGACAGAGATGTTATTGAGACTACTTTCTTCCCTGTATCTCGTGCTCTGTTGATTTGTGCCCGGTCACATTTTACCATCTCCCATTAAAACAGTGGGTCTACAATTCAACAACAAAACATTCTACCTGTTAGATTATGTTTTATTAATGTGTACCACAACCTTAAACCCTTACAGTAACGCACATACAGTACATGTTTTAGATTGAAGGGATACAGCTAGTACCAACAATACATATTTTCTTCTATCTATTGTGTTTTATATTGAGGGTTTATCGATGATAACAGACTTTCACTGAATTGAAGTAAAACAAAGTTTATAATATTCAGTAATCGACAAAGTAACAATAAAGTAAAACTAATACGAAAACTAATTTTTTGGGTGTTATAATTGATCATAAATTAGGTTGGAAATCCCATATTAATCATGTAAAAACTAAGATGTCAAAATCTTTGCCAATTTAAGAAAATGTATAAAAATAAGGTGATAAATGATTATATGACTCTGTATAAATAAATTGTGGTATTGTGTAAAAAAAAAAAAAATTGATGTATAGTTTTGTGGTTTGTTTTTGTTTAATTTAGTGAAAAGTGTCGCCCATTCAGTTAAAAGTGTATAAAGCGTAGGTACACCTTTTTCGGTAACCTGTATTTTTATTTGTGAAAATGTGTTTGTGAGGACCGGAATAAAATTATTATTGATTGATTGATTAACGTCTCCACCAACCCCAACCCTGCTCTTACAGTAATGCAGATATATTAAATATTGTAGTTCATCGTGAGAAAAGGATGCGGTATTGATGCGCGCATGCGCAGTAAGCCGAGGTAGGAACATTGACGGTTGGGATAAAATGTCAGGACACCGGTCCGAGCAGATAAACGGTCTGTAGCCCAAACGACTAGCGCGGATTCGTTCCGCTTTCGGTTCGTTTGTCCGGTGTAACTTAGCTCTTGTAAATCGGTCATGACGAGCACACAGGCTGAGAAACTGAGAAACAACCTTTCTGACTGAATGTGTGCGCTGCGATGACGTCACGGGACGCATCTGCGGCAATTTGCGAAAATCGCGGGGTTTGCTTGATTTAGCGATCAATTCAGCGATCGCAGAATCCTGGAGGGGCTGGGAAACAGTGTAATAGTATTTACAACTCAACTAATCACCTTGGCATGAACAGCCGTTTGTCGTTCAGATTCGGTTTACGCAACGGTTTGTGTGAACCGGACGCAGAATTGCCGGTGGCGACACGGTCACTCATGTCATGAATATTAACCGAGTCCTTCTGACTTCGCTTGTAAACTAGCCGCGTTCGACTTTAAGCGGCGCTGCATAGAACGGTCAGTGTATGACATCAAAGTATCGCGAGAGCCAATGCCATTCGAAAGCATAGGAACCACCTGCTCTCGCGGTACTTTGATGTCATACACTGACCGCTCTGAGCAGCGCGCTTAAAGTCGAACGCGCTTAATGTCAAACCCTGATTAATATTCAT
>CM049864.1:749801-772301 GCA_027474115.1 Schizopygopsis malacanthus | reverse complement strand
ATGACTGGTTTTGTGCTCCAGGGTCACACATCCATAATAACTCTTCCTCCAGTGAAAAGTGTTCAGTGTGAATCAGGAGAGAAATCTGCAGCGTTTACGAGACAAAACAGCTCTAAACAAACATGTGTCTGGATGCTGAAGTGAGAGACGATTGTGATGTTTTTATTCTGCCGGCACCCATTCACTGCAGAGCATCCGTTGCTGAGACACATCTCCTCTAACAGAAGGTGGAGTTAGGTGCGGTGTAGAGGCGAGGCTCGCGGTGATGATGTCATACCGGTGAGGCACGTGTTCAGTGGTTCGAGGCGCTTGTTTCGTATCTCGGGTCTCTTCACAGACGCTCGTCAGACTGACCGCTGAACGCAGACACAGAGACTCACTGTTATTACCACAGACTCCAGCATCCAATATAAACCAGACTATACATCCTCAGATTCAAATCATCTCATTTCATCAAAATTATACAAAAAATATTAATCTTAAAGAACAAAGCAGGGTTATTATAGTCACTAAACCCAATTTTAAAGAATAATAATACAAAATAATAATATTTGTTAAAATGCATAATAAAATTTACGTTTCATTTTTCAAAAGTTTAATAATATTTCTTATTAATAATAACTTATTTTTGTTTAAAGGTATTATTTAATTTTATTATAAAAAAATAGAGTTATTATTTTTTTATTTACTACTTTTTAATATAATACATTAAAATTGTATAACTTTATCTCATATTTATATTTCATTTTTATTTAAAATAACAATAATGTTGTTTTTAATCATTTTAGGTTTAGTTAACAGTAATAGCCCAGATACACAGTATAATAATAATTATTTTATTTCAATATCAATATTGCTTTTAATAGTATTAGTTAACTATAATAACCCTGATACATGCATATAAACATAATACAATACTATAATAATAATAATAATAATGAATACAAATATTACAAAAATAGTAATAATTTGAAAATGGCAGAACTGCAGAGAAGAGATAATGATCCTTATTATCACAGAATAAACCTGCTGATTAGGAGCCGGATGCTGATCACATGACCTACTCATGATAAAGACATGATCACTCAATATTGATCAGAGCGAGAAGACTGTATTCTGTGATGAGCAGAGACGTCAAACCAGCAGAGCTCTGCAGGAAATCAGCGCTCAATTAAACAGACTAATCACACTGAAGTATCCCAGAGGACCGTGTCATAATACACCAGAGCTCTCAGGAGTGTGTGTGTGTGTGTGTGTGTGTGTGTGTGAGAGTGTGTGTGAGAGAGAGTGTGTGTGTGTGTGTGTGAGAGAGAGAGAGTGTGTGTGTGTGTGCGACTGAGCGAGCGAGTGTGTGTGTGTGTGTGTGTGTGAACTGAGCGAGTGAGTGTGTGTGTGTGTGTGTGCACGACTGAGCGAGTGAGTGTGTGTGCAACTGAGCGAGTGAGTGTGTGTGTGTGTGTGTGAGTGTGTGTGCACGACTGAGCGAGTGAGTGTGTGTGTGTGTGAGCGTGTGTGTGTGTGTGAAATGAGTGACAGAGAGAGTGTGTGTGTGTGTGTGTGTGTGAGAGAGAGTGTGTGTGTGTGAGTGAGTGAGTGTGTGTGTGTGTGTGTGTGTGTGAGTGTGTGAGTGAAGTGAAAGAGAGAGAGAGAGAGTGTGTGTCTGATTGTGTGTATGCGACTGAGCGAGCGTGTGTGTGTGTGTGTGTGAGAGAGAGTGTGTTTGTGTGTGTGTGTTTGCGACTGAGCAAGTGAGTGTGTGTGTGTGTGCAACTGAGCGAGTGAGTGTGTGTGTGTGTGTGTGCAACTGAGCGAGTGAGTGTGTGCAACTGAGCGAGTGAGTGTGTGTGCAACTGAGCGAGTGAGTGTGTGTGCAACTGAGCGAGTGAGTGTGTGTGTGAGCGAGTGAGTGTGTGTGCGCACAACTGAGCGAGTGAGTGTGTGTGTGTGTGTGTGCAACTGAGCGAGTGAGTGTGTGTGTGCACGTCTGAGCGAGTGAGTGTGTGTGTGTGTGCAACTGAGCGAGTGAGTGTGTGTGCAACTGAGCGAGTGAGTGTGTGTGCAACTGAGCGAGTGAGTGTGTGTGCAACTGAGCGAGTGAGTGTGTGTGTGCACAACTGAGCGAGTGAGTGTGTGTGCAACTGAGCGAGTGAGTGTGTGTGTGTGTGTGTGCACGACTGAGCGAGTGAGTGTGTGTGTGTGTGTGTGTGTGTGTGTGTGTGTGTGCACGACTGAGCGAGTGAGTGTGTGTGTGTGTGTGTGCACGACTGAGCGAGTGAGTGTGTGTGTGTGTGTGTGCACGACTGAGCGAGTGAGTGAGTATGTGTGTGTCTCGGTGTGTGTGTGTTGTTACCTGATCTGGTGTCCGTCTCTCTCTCCTCCTGCAGCGAGTCGATGTACTCTTGACTCAGAGTCTCGTCGGTGTCTCCGATGAGGTAGATGTTTTTAAAGCGATGATACAACATGGACGCTTTAAACATGATCGCCTCACTGCCGCGAAACCATCGCATCTGACCACACACACACACACACACACACACACACACACACACACACACACACACACACACACACACACACACACACACACACACACACACACACACACGCCTGAACTCCATTACTCTGCAGCAGTGAGTATATTCACACATAGACTGATCTGGAGTAGACGTCACGGGTACATCACTTGCATTGTGGTGGCAGAAAAACACGGTCACAAGTCGAGGGAAACGGCTAAAATCCATCAATAAGAGATTTTCAAATAGTTGTATCTCAGCCAAATTACATCAGCTCAATAAAAAAATATATATTTTCACCATTATGACTGGTGTTGTGGTCCAGGGTCACATTTGACATAACATTTACCTATTTTAACTTACAATCCTGATGTTTTCCTCCTCGCAAATGCAAGTTTATATGTCCTACTTCAGACTTCATAACTCAACAATAGCAAGTTTGTCAATTCTGAGGGAAAAAACACCAGAAGTGTGGGATATAAACTTCCCGAGTGGAAAAGAGAGTTGATTTTTCTCATCAGGATTGTAAGATATAATCTCGGGATTTGCGAGAATAAAGTCTGAATTCTTAAATATAATCTTTTATCCCACAGCTTCCATAGACTGCTACTTGAAAACAGCCATTTTCTGCCACCGGATAGGCTCCGCCCACAAGAACGCATCATCACGGGTCTGTACGTACCTTTCTGAGCGTGTCGATGAGCTCGCTGTGGTTCTGAATGTTTCGAGACGAGACCGGGACGGTGCTCAACTCATCCAGAGCCAATAAACACTTACTGACATCCTGAGAGAGACACAATAATCACGGTGAGGTCAGAGAGCAGCTCCGAGAATCAGGATACTGAACGTGATATATACTATATAAATGATATTAAACGGGCTCATACTGGATTTTCCAGCGTCATTGAGATTCTGAGGTCACCATGCAGCCGGTAGAGCAAAGAGTCTGTGACGGACAGAGAGGGAGCTGAAACACACACACACACACACACACACACACAGTTAGAGAAACACATACACACACACACACACACAGTTAGAGAAACACATACACACACAAACACAGTTATAGAAACACACACACACACACAGTTAGAGAAACACACACACACACACACACACACACAGTTAGAGAAACACACACACACACACACACACACACACACACACAGTTAGAGAAACACATATACACACACACACACACACACACACACACACACACACACACATACACAGTTAGATACACACTGACACACACACACACACTCTCTGATACACACACACACACACACACACACACAGACACACACACTCTCTGATACACACACACACACACTCTCTGATACACACACACACACATACACACACACACACAGACACACACTCTGATACACACACACAGACACACACACTCTCTGATACACACACACTCTCTGATACACACACACACACACACACACACACACACTCTGATGCACACACACACACACACACACACTCTCTGATACACACACACACACACACACTCTCTGTCTGACACACACTCACACACACACTCTGATACACACACACACACTCTGATACACACACACACACAGACACACACACACACACACTGCTGCTGCTTGTGCGTCTCACCTTTGCACTCTTCCTCTCTGCTGCCGTTGTTGTTGTTGTTCTGCTGTCTGTAGAAACAATCTCCATTAATGACGATAACATAACAATAACTAATATCATAACTATAATAACCATAACATCTATTACTATATGATCATATTCCAGTAGCATCAACTTTTACAAACTATTACAATATTGACAATAGCAATAAAATGAATACTATTATATCTATATCATTAAGTATAACAATAACTACAGCGATGACTACAAGTGTATCACCATCTTTAGAATATTTCTGTTTCTATATATATTCTACAGCTCTGTATATTTCTATGGCTTCACTGTCTAAGGGCGTGTTCACACTTGGCGTCTTTGACAAGAAGAAGTTGACAAGAGAAATAAAGGTTACAAATAGCAAAATTAATTAAAATTAATTAATTGAAATTATTGTTATGTTATACATTTTTCTTTTAAGATATTTTGAAAGATTTTCTACCGTAAATACATAAAAAACTTAATTATTGATTATTAATATGCATTGCTAAGAACTTAATTTGAACAACTTTAAAGATGATTTTCTCAATATTTAGATGTTT
Source organism: Schizopygopsis malacanthus (assembly GCA_027474115.1). NCBI lineage: Eukaryota > Metazoa > Chordata > Actinopteri > Cypriniformes > Cyprinidae > Schizopygopsis > Schizopygopsis malacanthus. Next base: position 767,575 of record CM049864.1, on the reverse strand, counting down.
TGCACCCTCAGATTCCAGATTTACAAATATTGTCCGATCATAACAAACCATACATCAATGGAAATATGATTTATTCAGCTTTCGGATGATGTATAAGACTCTTATGACTAGTTTTGTGCTCCAGGGTCACATATAGCTACTGCTGTCATTATTATTATTAATCTATTCTAATTAGTTGGTCTTCCTAAAACAGCAGTGAATGTAATTTAGAACATCACAATTAAAAACAGGGTCGAGTCTCATTCAAAGTCAGCTACAAGCAATTTCTTTTGTGTTCTTAGTGAAGAAACATGGGTTAGAGCTCTTAATTTTGAACTCTCAAAGTGCATTAGATAGAATAATATAACCTCAAAAAATTAAATATCGCATCGTGATATTTTGATATCGTTATCATGTAACTATGAGCCACATTGTCAGCTCTCACTCACTCGGCGCTCCTGCGTTCTCCGTTCTGCTCGTCCTCCGTGGGTTTGACGGGGCTCCGGGCCCCGCGGCTCCTCTCGGGCCGTTTCTGCGGCTCCTCGGCGCCGCTCGGTGTCTTTCCTCTGGTGGACGTCACCAGTCCCTGCAGTGACCTCAGCACGCTCTGCCTCTTCTGGGCCAGGACCTTGCTCCTCTGAGAGACACAGACAGACGTCAGACCTCTGCTCCTCCGTGTCTCCGCAGCGCTCTCGTCCGCTCTCACCTCTTCATCCACCGCTCTCGTCTCGTCCTGCTTTTCAGAGACAATCCGAGCGTGGCTCTTCGTCTGCTTGGGTTCATTCACCGTCTCGGGCTTGTCTTGTGCGTGGATCTTCTGGACCTCGCTCTTCTCCGGTTCTTCTGGAGCCGGCGTCTGCTCCTCTGGGAGACGTTTCTTCTTTGAATCTGTAAATCCAGCAGCTCTGATCAGATTAGCACTTTTTACAGTATAATACAAACTTATAACAACAACTTTAAGCATTTCACTTCTGTAATGGACTTATGAATATTGAGCAGGAGATTAGATTTAATGAGATTGAAAAGTGAATATGATATTATTACTCATCCCTGTCAGCGTTACGTCAATGTTTAGCTTAATCTGGAGAAATTATGACCGAAATTAATTACTATTGTAATACATAGTAGTTATGAATTCAAAAACACAGAATTTGGGGGAAATATAACTGATTTTTTTTTTTTATTACACATGATTTTTGATGATTACGATGTAATTAAAACTGAATTTTAAGAAAATTTAATTTGAAATAAAGACTTTGGGAAAAACATAAATGAATTTAAATGTTAACTTAAAAAAATATATTTTTGACAGTAAAATTCAAGCAATGAATTCAACTTGTTTTTGGAGTATGATACATTTAATTAAACCGTTACAATGTAATCCAAATTAAAACCGAAAACACAGAATAAAAACCAAAACTGATTTTGCAGGGTCCTAAAATTTATTTTTTTTATTTTTTTTATTAAAAGAGCGAACTTTGATAAATTGTATAAGTTTCATGATTACAATTAATTATGCAACACAATTAATTTGCTATTAAAGAGACATTCAAAACGAATAAAATCACGAATGATTCAATTTATGCACCTTAAAGTTGAATTTTTGTTTGTTTTAAGGTTGCAATTAATTATAAATTTGATTACAAAAATTTAATTGAATCAAATTAATGGATGAAAAAAATGACATTCATTTTGGATGCAATTATGAACTTGAATTGGATGCCTACCATAATAATATAATTAAGTTAATTGTTTGCACATTCGGACGCAAAAATAACAAGTAAAGCCATTCGATTTGATGCAACTTGTTCACGTGACATTAATTGTTTACTATTTTGTATTTAATTTGGTTTTTATGCATGTCTTATTTTTGACATTCGAGATGCAATGTGAAGGCATTCCGAATAAATTGCATGTGACATTTGCACCATTCATGGAGCATATTTAGGTGATTCTTATTTAAACCACATAAATTAGATTTTTATTTTAATAGTTATTGCTATTATTGGTCACACCGCATGACAAGTTCGCTCCAAATGACAACAAATACCTTATTCATTAAAAATGGATTTAAAGAGACACGTGCTATTAAACAGATTTGATGTCCAAGCTTGTTCAGTAATTAAAGTGTTTAGAAACTAAGTATATGCATTTAATTTGAGTTGTTGTACACAATGAGCTGAACAATAAAAATGTTAAAAAAAAATTACCATTCACTTAAGCATACTTTAGCAGTGATTCTTATTTAAACCACATAAATTTGATATTTTATTTTTATTTTAATAGTTATTGCTATTATTGGTCACACCGCATGACGAGTGGTCGCTCCAAATGTCCAAAAATACCTTATATCATTAAAAACCGATTTAAAGAGACATGTGCAGCACGTGGCATTAACTGCAGGCATTTCTTTAGCCCCAGTTATTTCTGTACTTTGCACAATATTGGCTGCTCGATTGACCCTTGCATCTTTATGCATATCTGCTGCACCGCAGCTTTAAAATAACTCACAACACGAAAGAAGTAAAGCCTATGAAGCAGATTTGATGTCACTGAATAGACTGGAGTTCACCTGCTGGGGGGGAGGAGGGGGCGGAGCTGTTCCTCACAGGAACACGAGCGTCTTCCTTCACGTCAGACTCGGCTGCTGAGCGTTTACGTTTCAGAGCGGGCGGCTTCACCGGCGCGGCAGTGATGTGGTTTGTGTTCTGGGTCAGATCTGCAGTAGAGCGCGTGATCCTCAAGGGCTGGAAAAACACACAAAAACTACATTAACTCTTTCCCCGCCAGCGCTGGCCAAAACAGTCGCCTCCATTTTATAAGTCTTGTCAAAACACTAAATTAATTTAACATCTTGCTGTTAACACAGTGAAAAGTGCAGCAGAGAAAAATAATACATTCGACACAGTCTGTCATTTAAAATGAGAGAATAAGCATAATACAAAAAAAGGAAAGACGAGTTGAACGTCCTTCAATGACATCGCATTCACAGTCTGTCACTCATCACAACCTGCCAGTTCTGTTTGAGAGAACTGTATATTATATAAGAGTTATTATTGAGTTAATACGTCTTCTCCAGATGTTAAGTGCGACTGAGTGCTGTGAGATTGATTGTGTTAATTCACCGTGTCGGAAGCTTGTCTTGTGCGTGGATCTCTCTGGATCGTCGCGTTTCTTCTCCGGGTCTGCTCTTTGGAGCGCGGCGTCTGCTCCGCTGGGAGACGTATTCTTCTACTTGAACAGAAAATCTGTATTTCCAGCGAGCTTGATCAGATATAGTGACGTCATGAGTCTCACAAAATCCTGTGTAAAAAAACGATAATCTATAATAAAAGTGCATCTGCTGTTGTCTCTCGCATCAAAGATTTCTCTCCTGATTCAGACCAGAACACTTTTTCACCGAGGAAGAGTTATTATTGAGTTATTATTGAGTTAATACGTCTTCTCCAGATGTTAAGTGATGGACTGGAGTGCTGTGGATTATCGTGTTATTCACCGTCTCGGGCTTGTCTTGTGCGTGGATCTTCTGGACCTCGCTCTTCTCCGGTTCTTCTGGAGCCGGCGTCTGCTCCTCTGGGAGACGTTTCTTCTTTGAATCTGTAAATCCAGCAGCTCTGATCAGATTAGCACTTTTTACAGTATAATACAAACTTATAACAACAACTTTAAGCATTTGACTTCTGTAATGGACTTATGAATATTGAGCAGGAACTTAATGAGATTGAAAAGTGAATATGATATTATTGCTCAATATTATTCATCCCTGTCAGCGTTACGTCAATGTTTAGCTTAATCTGGAGAAATTATGACCGAAATTAATTACTATTGTAATACATAGTAGTTATGAAACGCATGATTCAAAAACACAGAATTTGGGGGAAATTTTATTGAAAAATCGATTTTATTACACGTGATTTTTGATGATTATGATGCAATTAAAACTGAATTTTAAGAAAATTAAAATGGAAATAAAGAATTTGGGAAAACATAAATTAATTTGATTAAACATGCTTTTTGATTTTTTAAATGTAAACAAAATATATGGGTCATTGACGTATAAGGTCAATTGTAAAATACTAAAAATAATAATATTTACTGTAACGGTTCAAACATTAAGAATGTTGTGCACACATAAATTCATATTAAAATTTAAATCAAGTGATTTTAGTGTTTTTTCATCTTGATTAATTGTGTGTAGCCTTAAAAAATGTCATGTGGTGCGACCATGATTTATATTAAAATTAAATAACTTAATTAACACGCTTAACATTAAAAACATTAAGTGTTTCAAAACTAAGTATTTGCATTTAATTTGAGTTTTTGTACATAATGATCTCTTATTTTTGTTTTATAATTTTAGAGTGTCCTTAAATGTAGTTAAGGCATAAAACATAAAAAAAAAAAACATTCACTTAAGCATACTTTAGCAGTGATTCTTATTTAAACCACAGAAATAATTTTTATTTTAATAGTTATTGCTATTATTGGTCACACCACATGACGAGTGGTCGCTCCAAATGACAAAAATACCTTATATCATTAAAAACCGATTTAAAGAGACATGTGCGAAGAGTGCAGCACGTGGCATTAACTGCAGGCATTTCTTTAGCCCCAGTTATTTCTGTACTTTGCCCAATATTGGCTGCTCAATTGACCAGTTTGATTAACAGGCAGTCTGACATATTATAACCCCAATAAACAAACCAGACAGGAGAGTAAATCAATGTCGGTGGGCTTGAACTTGAAAAATGGTGTGTACCGACATCTTTTCACAGTCGAAACAAGACACCTTCTGATGTTCATTCAGGTTTATTTCATGCTTTGACTAGTAAAGATGAAGAGATGATCGGTTCATGTGCTGCTTGAAATGAGGCTCTACAGCGATCGGTCTCGACATGTTAAAGAGCCACAAAACAGTATTTGACGTTTTTTTTTTTTTTTTTTAAATGACGAAATTTTAATGTGTGAGAACATGATGCATGGCATTAAAGTGCCATGGTTTGTCGGACGTAGCATCAGTAACTAAGGGAGGGGGGAGGTTTCAAAAGGTCAATGCTCAGGTTCTGAGATGACAACATGAATGTCTTCCTTATAGTAGAAAATGACTTCTGGAGTTTGTGCTCGATTGCAGGGTCAGAATTAACATTATACCACGCGACATTCGGGTGCACCACGTGACATTCGGACGCACTGCGTGACATTCGGACGCACCGCGTGACATTCGGATGCACTACGTGACATTCGGACGCACCACGCGTCATTCGGATGCACCAAGCGATATTAGGATGTACCACATAACATTCGGGTGCACCGCGTGACATTCGGATGCACCGCATGACATCCGGATGTGGATGCACCACGTGACATTCGTGCGCACCACGTGATATTCGGATGCACCACGTGACATTTGGAGGCACCACGTGATATTCGGAGGCACCACGTGATATTCGGATGCACGTGATATTCGGACGCACCACGTGACATTCGGACGCACCACGTGACATTCGGACGCACCACATGATATGAAAACAATCAAAACGAAAGAAGTAAAGCCTATGAAACAGATTTGATGTCACTGAATAGACTGGAGTTCACCTGCTGGGGGGGAGGAGGGGGCGGAGCTGTTCCTCACAGGAACACGAGCGTCTTCCTTCACGTCAGACTCGGCTGCTGAGCGTTTACGTTTCAGAGCGGGCGGCTTCACCGGCGCGGCAGTGATGTGGTTTGTGTTCTGGGTCAGATCTGCAGTAGAGCGCGTGATCCTCAAGGGCTGGAAAAACACACAAAAACTACATTAACTCTTTCCCCGCCAGCGCTGGCCAAAACAGTCGCCTCGATTTTATAAGTCTTGTCAAAACACTAAATTCATTTAACATCTTGCTGTTAACACAGTGAAAAGTGCAGCAGAGAAAAATAAAAAATTCGACACAGTCTGTCATTTAAAATGATAGAATAAGCATAATACAAAAAAAGGAAAGACGAGTTGAACGTCCTTCAATGACATCGCATTCACAGTCTGTCACTCATCACAACCTGCCAGTTCTGTTTGAGAGCTGTATATTATATAAGAGTTATTATTGAGTTAATACGTCTTCTCCAGATGTTAAGTGATGGACTGGAGTGCTGTGGATTATTGTGTTATTCACCGTCTCGGGCTTGTCTTGTGCGTGGATCTTCTGGATCTCGCTCTTCTCCGGTTCTTCTGGAGCCGGCGTCTGCTCCTCTGGGAGACGTTTCTTCTTTGAATCTGTAAATCCAGCAGCTCTGATCAGATTAGCTCTTTTTACAGTATAATACAAACTTATAACAACAACTTTAAGCATTTGACTTCTGTAATGGACTTATGAATATTGAGCAGGAACTATAGCAAGCAGGACTTAATGAGATTGAAAAGTGAATTTGATATTATTGCTCAATATTACTCATCCCTGTCAGCGTTACGTCAATGTTTAGCTTAATCTGGAGAAATTATGACCGAAATTAATTACTATTGTAATACATAGTAGTTATGAAACGCATGATTCAAAAACACAGAATTTGGGGGAAATTTAATTGAAAAATAAATGTTATTACACGTGATTTTTGATGATTACGATGCAATTAAAACTGAATTTTAAGAAAATTAAAATGGAAATAAAGAATTTAGGGAAAACAAATTAATTTGATTAAACATGCTTTTTGATTATTTAAATGTAAACTAAATATATGGGTCATTGACGTATATGGTCAATTGTAAAATACTAAAAATAATAATATTTACTGTAACGGTTCAAACATTAAGAATGTTGTGCACACATAAATTCATATTAAAATTTAAAATCAAGTGATTTTAGTGTTTTTTCATCTTGATTAATTGAGTGTAGCCTTAAAAAATGTCATGTGGTGCGACCATGATTTATATTAAAATTAAATAACTTAACACGCTTAACATTAAAAAAAAAAGTTCAGTAATTAAAGTGTTTCGAAACTAAGTATTTGCATTTAATTTGAGTTTTTGTACATAATGATCTCTTAGTTTTGTTTTATAATTTTAGAGTGTCCTTAAATGTAGTTAAGGCGTGAAAATTGCATAAAACATAAAAAATGTAAAAAAAAAATACCATTCACTTAAGCATACTTTAGCAGTGATTCTTATTTAAACCACAGAAATTATTTTTATTTTAATAGTTATTGCTATTATTGGTCACACCACATGACGAGTGGTCGCTCCAAATGACATAAATACCGTATATCATTAAAAATCGATTTAAAGAGACATGTGCGAAGAGTGCAGCACGTGGCATTAACTGCAGGCATTTCTTTAGCCCCAGTTATTTCTGTACTTTGCCCAATATTGGCTGCTCAATTGACCCTTTCGCCGGGAGTTTGATTAACAGGCAGTCTGACATATTATAACCTCGAAAAACAAACCAGACAGGAGAGTAAATCAATGTCGGTGGGCTTGAACTTGAAAAATGGTGTGTACCGACATCTTTTCACAGTCGAAACAAGACACCTTCTGATGTTCATTCAGGTTTATTTCATGCTTTGACTAGTAAAGATGAAGAGATGATCGGTTCATGTGCCGCTTGAAATGAGGCACTACAGCGATTATCTCCACATGTTAAAGAGCCACAAAACAGCATTTGCGTTTTTTTTTTTTTTAAATGACGAAATTTTAACACTGAGGCTTTGTTTCATACTAAAAGTAACCAGTTCTGTATTTTTCAATGTGTGAGAACATGATGCATGGCATTAAAGTGCCATGGTTTGTCGGACGTAGCATCAGTAACTAAGGGGGGTTCAAAAGGTCAATGCTCAGGTTCTGAGATGACAACATGAATGTCTTTCTTATAGTAGAAAATGACTTCTGGAGTTTGTGCTAGACTGCAGGGTCAGAATTAACATGCTGCCTATGGTGAGCGTTTATTTTACTTTGTTTGGAAGTATAATCTGGTAGAATACATTCAAATAGTTATTACTAATAATTGCATAATTACCAAACTAAAATGATATGCTCTGAATTATTTTATTTGTTTGCATTTTTTATCATATTGCACAAAAAGGTTAAACATAAACAATCTGAAATGAACCAAATTGCATAAAATATATTCCGAATTATACTAAAATAAAGTATTCTATGTATAGAAACCATCAATTGAATATAAAAACAAAAAACTGCCAATATGGGAAAAACACCTATAATGAAAAACACTATGCAGTGGTCGCACCACATGACATGTGGATGCACTATGTGACATGTGGATGCACCACGCGACATTCGGACGCACCACGTGAATTCGGATGCAACACGTGATATTCGGACGCACCACGTGACATTCGGATTCACCACATGTTCACCACATGGCAAGCGACATCCGGATTGGGGACGCACCACGTGCACCACGTGACATTCGATTCATGACATCGGACGCACCACGTGCACCACGTGACATTCGGACGTGATATGAAAACACAAAATGAAAGAAGTAAAGCAAGATTTGATGTCGATATTTGGGGGGGGAGGAGGGGGCGGAGCTGTTCCTCACCACGATCTTCCTTCACGTCAGCTCGGCTGCTGATTTACGGGCGGGCGGCTGCATGATGTGGTTTGTGTTCTGGGTCACGTGACATCCTCACGTGACACACAAAAACTTCTCTTTCCCCGGGGCCAAAACAGTGCATTTTATAAGTCTTGTCACACTAAATTAATTTAACATCTTGCTGTTAACACAGGAAAAGTGCAGCAGAGAAAAATTTGGATTTAAAATGATAGAATAAGCACAAAAAAAGGAAAGACAAGCCTTCAATATTAGGATCATCACAACCTGCACTGTTTGAGAGCATATTATATAAGAGTTATTATTGAGTTAATACGTCTTCTCCAGATGACATTGTGGATTATTGTGTCGGGTGCTTGTGCGTGGACCACGTGGTTCTTCTGGACCGGCGTCTGCTCCGCTGGGATTCGGGCAGCAGCTGCACCACATATAATACAAACTTATAACAACAACTTTAAGATTTGATTCGGACTTATGAATATTGAGCACTATAGCACGTGATATTATGATATTATTGCTCAATATTACTCATCCCTGGATGCACTAGAGAAATTATGACACGTGATATGAAACGCATCAAAAACACAGGGTGCACCATTTTTGATGATTACGTGACATTCGGATGCACCACGTGATATTAAGAATGTTGTGCAACAATCAAAATTTAAAATCAAGAAGTGTTTTTTTCAGAAGTAAAGCCCATGAAACAGATTTGATGTCACTGAATAGACTGGAGTTCAAATGTAGTTAAGGCGTGAAAATTGCTGCTGGGGGGGAGGAGGGGGCGGAGCTGTTCCTCACAGGAACACGAGCGTCTTCCTTCACGTCAGACTCGGCTGCTGAGCGTTTACGTTTCAGAGCGGGCGGCTTCACCGGCGCGGCAGTGATGTGGTTTGTGTTCTGGGTCAGATCTGCAGTAGAGCGCGTGATCCTCAAGGACTGGAAAAACACACAAAAACTACATTAACTCTTTCCCCGCCAGCGCTGATGCCAAAACACTAAAGCCTCCATTTTCACTAAAATTTCATGGCCTCCAGAATATTTTAATTAGAGATGCACCGATTGCAATTTTCTCGGCCGAGATTTTTTGGACATGTGACCTGCCGATATCAATTTTTGCCGATTCCGAACTATCAATCTATGCAAATATCAACGAAATATTATTTACATAATAAAATAAATTATACAAAATTATAATTGACTCAATGGACACAACAGTTCTGCTGTGGCTTTAATCGCAACTATTTCCGTCGGCGAAATTGAGCAAAAACAGTCAATATTTGGTCTAAAATCTAAGCCACTTAATGTCAACCTCTTGTTTATTGAAATACTACTGTATAAAATCAGTGTCGCATTGCAGTCGTGCTGATATTGTTATTCAGGGAAACATCATGGCCATCTAATGTGGCTTACCTAAATCATATTTTGTAAATATCTTTTTCTACCGCAGTATGCATCTATACATTTCTGAGAGTTACTGTGTGTGTGCTATCTCTCTCACACACTCACTGGCACGACATAAATACATTATCAGTCGCCGTTTACACTGAATGCCATTCATTCTCACCCGAAAACCACGTGCTTACACCTGACTGTGATATCTACTGTGAGTGTGCAATAAAAGGGCCGGTCAATCGGTGCATCTCTAATTTTAATTGCATGAATATCTGAACATGCAATACATCAAAATAAAGATCCTCTACTTTCAAACACACACACAAACAATGTATTCTAGCTTCAAACATTGTTTTTATCAACACTTCAATGTAGGTAGGTTTCATTAAAAAAAGCAAAAACCTGAGAAAAATCGCATTTTTATAAAATACTACATCTGGATCATATTCAGTAATATTATCAAAGTAGATGGCATCCATCAGCATCTCAAAGCTTGCACAGGCCTTTAACCCTTTCTGGATCCACATTTAACTCCTAACATTAGCCGTTTACATTTATATAAGGTTTAGTGTTTATAATTTTTCTACATATGAGATCGCTGGTTTCTGCGTCTGGTCTGTGTTTTTGATCGAGTGATTCTAGACTAGAATCAGAATAGCGCCCCCTAGTGTATAACAGCGAGAACACGGAAAACGCTGTGTTTGGCAGGGAAAGAGTTAACTCATGTTCTGACACGATCCGGGTTAAAGCTTGCTAAACTCGCACAAACCTGCTTGAGATGATGAGCGTCTATCCGTTTCTTGGCGGTTGAAATGATCTTTCTGTTCAGTGCGTGTTTCCTGCGAGCAGAAAGCGTCTTTGCTACGGCTCGTCGTGATAAAATAATCTTTCTGGATGGTAAAATCCTCCTTCGTTTAGCGACCGGCTTCACCGTCGTCACTCTCCTCGCAGGCGCGACTCTATCCGTCCGTCTCTCGTCTGGCGCGACGGTCTTTGTCGCCGAATCTCTGGAGCGTGTTGATCTCGTTACGGTTGTTTTATCGTCTGCCGGCGCGACGGATTCTGATTTAGCTTTGCTGGTTTTCACAGGAGTTTCTTTCTTACGAGGCATCGCTGCGCTCGAGTCGCTCTTCGGCGCTGAATCCTTTCGGGATCTGGTCCGGATCGAGGCTTCGCTCTGATTTTCTGCTTTCTTCTTTGTCCGGTCTTTCGGTTTCTGTCGACTCTCCGACAGTCGTTTCACCAGCGCTGCTTTCTGTCACAAACACAAAACTCATGTTCCAGTGGTTTTATAACAGCGAACATCACAAACGGTTAGGGATGCACAATACTGGATTTTTGCCGATATTTTGTTATTACCGATACCGATATATTTCCTTTTGTTTGGAAACAACACCAAGTCTCTCCTGTGCAGAAATTATAATTTTGGTAATTTTTTTTACAAGAAAATAACTACATTTGAAAATAACTATGAATAAACTATTTATCAATCGCTGCATTTGTTCCCCAGAAAGATGCAGGGTTAACCCTAACATTTAATTTTAAGATTTAACATTTGTAGATGGTCTAAAACATATTTTAGAGCTTATGATTTGTTTAAAAAATACAACATATTACACATTAATGAATAAATCAGTATATATATATATATATATAAAAGTATTTAATTTACAAGTGTCATGTTTGTGATTTTTTTTCATGTAAGCTATAACTTCTGACCTTTAAATGAAAACATACTCATTATTTTATGACATCAATTACTGCTTTATTTAATCAGAAACAGTCTAAATGTCATTTAAAGCCATTATCGGCCGATTCCGATATCAGACCGATAATATCGTGCATCACTGGTAACGGTACATGTATCTGTCTTTTTTATTTACGAATAAAGTCAAGTATTTACTTTGGCATGCATGTGTACCAAATCCATTGTTTTCATTTTCAAACCATTGCTTCTGTCTAAAACAGAGTCTATAATCTATAATAAAAGTGCATCTGCTGTTGTCTCTCGCATCAAAATCCAGCCACGTGTTTGTTTAGATCCGTTTTGTCCTATAAACGCTGCATTTCTCCAAATCTGATCAAGACACAAACTCAACTACATCTTGGATTTTCTTTTCTGGGAGGACTATTTATTTTAAGTCAGAGCCATAGATGGCTCACTGTTAAAATGTATGTATTTATTTGTAACTATTTTTTCCCCCTTTGCCATAATGAAAACATTCCAAACCATGATTTTTGAGTACCGTTACACCTCTGATAAAACTATTAATAAACACTGACCTTTTGACCTCTAAGGCCAACGCCCGGGTCATTCTCGATCTCCCACATGCCCTCCTCGAAGCCGCCCCGTTTGATTGGCCGGCCGTACTGCTCTTTGTTTGGCCAGTAGGGGACGATGTCTTTGGGGAAGAGGAACGTTCTGGAAGAGGAGAGATGGAGACAATGCTTAAAACGCAATACTAGTAACTACTCTGTACTTTTAAGGGTACAGACCGAATTGCGTCGGTATTACCGAGTAGTACCGATTCACATTAAATCATTGGGTACCAAATTTTGGTACCCGAGCTCCTGGTTTAGGAACGAGCTCCTGGTTTGGGAACGAGCTCCTGGTTTGGGAACGAGCTCCTGGTTTGGGAACGAGCTTCACGTTTGGGAACGAGCTCCACGTTTGGGAACGAGCTCCTGGTTTAGGAACGAGCTCCTGGTTTAGGAACGAGCTCCTGCTTTAGGAACGAGCTCCTGCTTTAGGAACGAGCTCCTGGTTTAGAAACGAGCTCCTGGTTTGGGAACGAGCTTCACGTTTAGGAACGAGCTTCACGTTTGGGAACGAGCTCCATGTTTGGGAACGAGCTCCTGGTTTAGGAACGAGCTCCTGCTTTAGGAACGAGCTCCTGCTTTAGGAACGAGCTCCTGCTTTAGGAACGAGCTCCTGGTTTAGAAACGAGCTCCTGGTTTGGGAACGAGCTTCACGTTTGGGAACGAGCTCCACGTTTGGGAACGAGCTCCACGTTTGGGAACGAGCTTCACGTTTGGGAACGAGCTCCTGGTTTAGGAACGAGCTCCTGGTTTAGGAACGAGCTCCTGGTTTGGGAACGAGCTTCACGTTTGGGAACGAGCTCCACGTTTGGGAACGAGCTCCTGGTTTAGGAACGAGCTCCTGGTTTAGAAACGAGCTCCTGGTTTGGGAACGAGCTTCACGTTTGGGAACGAGCTTCACGTTTGGGAACGAGCTCCTGGTTTAGGAACGAGCTCCTGGTTTGGGAACGAGCTCCTGGTTTGGGAACGAGCTTCACGTTTGGGAACGAGCTCCACGTTTGGGAACGAATTCCACGTTTGGGAACGAGCTCCTGGTTTGGGAACAAGCTCCTGGTTTGGGAACGAGCTCCTGGTTTAGGAACGAGCTCCTGGTTTAGGAACGAGCTCCTGGTTTAGGAACGAGCTCCTGGTTTAGGAACGAGCTCCTGGTTTAGGAACGAGCTCCTGGTTTAGGAAAGAGCTCCTGGTTTAGGAACAAGCTCCTCATTTAGGAACGAGCTCCTGGTTTAGGAACGAGCTCCTCGTTTAGGAACGAGCTCCTGGTTTAGGAACGAGCTCCTCGTTTAGGAACGAGCACCTGGTTTGGGAACGAGCTCCTGGTTTAGGAACGAGCTCCTCGTTTGGGAACGAGCACCTGGTTTGGGAACGAGCTCCTGGTTTGGGAACGAGCTCCTGGTTTAGGAACGAGCTCCTGCTTTAGGAACGAGCTCCTGCTTTAGGAAAGAGCTCCTGGTTTAGGAACGAGCACCTGGTTTGGGAACGAGCTCCTGGTTTAGGAACGAGCTCCTCGTTTGGGAACGAGCACCTGGTTTGGGAACGAGCTCCTGGTTTGGGAACGAGCTCCTCGTTTAGGAACGAGCACCTGGTTTAGGAACGAGCTCCTGGTTTAGGAACGAGCTCCTGGTTTAGGAACGAGCTCCTGGTTTAGGAACGAGCTCCTGGTTTAGGAACGAGCTCCTGGTTTAGGAACGAGCTCCTCGTTTAGGAAAGAGCTCCTCGTTTAGGAAAGAGCTCCTCGTTTAGGAACGAGCTCCTGGTTTAGGAAAGAGCTCCTCGTTTAGGAAAGAGCTCCTCGTTTAGGAAAGAGCTCCTCGTTTAGGAACGAGCTCCTGGTTTAGGAACGAGCTCCTCGTTTAGGAACGAGCTCCTCGTTTAGGAACGAGCTCCTGGTTTAGGAACAAGCTCCTCGTTTAGGAACGAGCTCCTGGTTTAGGAACGAGCTCCTGGTTTAGGAACGAGCACCTGGTTTAGTCCTGGCTGGTTCTGTCTCCCCGTCACGCCCCGTGGTGCCATGTCAAGATCGCCCAAATGAGGAAAAATTATTATGTATTTTGCGACACCACGAAATAAACGATAGAGCATATATATATATATATCGTCATATCGCACAGCCTTACCGCGGGTCCTTAAAGTGTCTTAAATATCTTCGGTCTCATTACCGCAAAAGTTTCTCCAGTCTGACGGACCAGCTCGCTATTAACGAATTTAAATTTGTATTTAATTACATTTTTTGTAATCTTGTGTACTGATGGCATTTATATGCAAAGTTGTAATTCTCTTGTTATATATGTTCATATGCACAAAAAAAAAAACACTGACAAAATAAAATCCCCCCCCCAAAAAATTTATAAAAATGCCACCAGCTTGCTGACCAGCCTCCTAGCTGCTTTAAATGGGTTAAAGCAAGTTTGCTGAAAATGGCTCCAGGGTTTTACCTGCCCGGTGGGACAAATAGCCTGATTAAAACTTAAGAGCCCAAATCATCACTTTCTGAAGACCTGTGGCACTGCATATCACTACGAATATAGGAGAAGCCACTGGATATACTCGTTTTCATATATGATGTAAATTAGAGCGAGCAGACGAGACACAATAAATGCTGTCACTGTGTTCGGAGCTGTTTGGGAGGAACACAGTCGTGTAAGACAATTATACAGAAATACTTTAACAACAGACTTCCCTCACGCTTTTCAGAACGAGCTTAACAATGTATAGATGCTGTGAACGAGATCAGCCCGTCTAATAGCGCAAAGTCACATGACTTTTGAGGAACTTTTTGTGTTTCCATCGTAGTTTATGCACATTTTTTCTTGATTATCCTACTCAAATATGCGTGTGTGTAAGAGAGTGTGTGTGTGAGAGAGTGTGTGTGTGAGAGAGTGTGTGTGTATAACAATATAAAATATTGTTAGGTCAGTATAAAAACAATAGAAGTCTATGAAAGTCCTCACAAGTATAGCAAAACCAACATGTGTGTGTGTGTCTGTGTGTGTGAGAGAGAGTGTGTAAGAGAGTGTGTGTGAGAGAGAGTGTGTGTGTGTGTGAGAGAGAGTGTGTGTGTGTGAGAGAATGTATGCATGTACGTGTGTGTGAGAGAGTGTGTGTGTGTGAGAGAGAGAGTGTGTAAGAGAGTGTGTGTGTATGTGAGAGTGTGTGTGTGTGTGTGTGTGTGTGAGAGAGAGTGTGTGTGTGTGTGTGTGTGTGTGTGTGTGTGTGTGTGTGTGAGTGAGAATGTATGTATGTATGTAAGTGTGTGTGTGTGTGTGTGTATGTGTGAGAATGTATGTATGTATGTAAGTGTGTGTGTGTGTAAGAGAGTGTGTGTGTGTGTGTGTGTGTGTGTGTGTGTGTGAGTGTGTGTGTAAGAGAGTGTGTGTATGTGTGAGAATGTATGTATGTATGTAAGTGTGTGTGTGTGTGTGTATATGTATGGCTGTATGTGTGAGTGTGAGTGCGTTTTGTTTTGACTGTTTCAGAATGAGCGTGTGTGTACGTGTGTGTGTGTGTGTGTGTGTTTGAGTTTACTCACGTCGAGTGTGTTCCATAAAAGAAGACGGGGATCTTATTTCTTGGTGGTTTTTCTTCACCAATCTGAGTGACATATATAACAACATTTGTACAAACAGATTTTAATTGACCTCATTTACTGTACATGATGAATATACCTTATATCTGCGGTATATAAACTCACCCTGGCAGGCCAGAAAGGATAACCCTTCATCTTAGCAAACACTATGTCCCCTGGAATAAAAGCATCTGTAGTCTGATCATATGTCATTTTCATCTGAGAAAATAAAGGGTTAATAAATAAAAACAGAACTCATTTTGTGTCATCAACACACACACAAACAAACAATAAACAAAACACTGGACACGCAAATACATCGCTTACGTTCGTAAAATTAGCATTATGGTCATAAACTTGCTTCGGTTAAACAATACCATGCTTTTATTATCATTTATATCGACACTTAAATAAAATAACGATAACAGTTAGCCGTGTTTGGCTAGCTCAGGCTAACATAAGCATATCGTGTGAGTAAAAACTCACCTTCACTCCCTTCTGCATATCTACTCACCCAGATACCACTTCTATACAAATTCAGATTTAAAAACAAAACGGAAAACACGCAAATTAAAAAATATAATCACGCAATGAATGAAAGGAGTAAGAGAAATGCATTAAAATGTGTTTCCCCTCAGCGCCGGTGGAATAGTTCGGTCCGCCTCCCGCTCAGTGCGACTGAGGAATGTACCACTACTGAGAGAGGGGGGAGAAGGATTTGTAATTATCCAAAATATAATTAAAAACAGGTTTATTCTCAATATTAAGCTTAGTTACTGCGTATTTTAGTTTATGTGCAATTATTTGCAAATTTAAAATTATATTCGTAAACTGAAAAGCAAAATGACATCACTGTGTGTTAACATCGGTCGTTAAATAGTTAAATTTCAGCGGAAGGAAGCGGCAAAGTAAAGACGTTAAAAACATTTTAACCCTTTATTTAGTCATTTAACTAAATAAAAACATACACGCGTTGATTAAAAGTAAACGGCGGTAAATGTTTTGAGGAATATTTCGCGCTGTTTTTCGCTTGTGGTTGTTGTCATGGTGAGGGCGGAGGTGGAAACATGGCGTCAGATTCAAACAGACGCTGAAGGAGTTTTACAATAACACGGATTTAATTTCGTTTCAGTATTTCATCAAACACTGATGTACGAGCATCACAGGACTTTAAATAGTAAGTTGGTGTTTAGTTTTACTCATGTTATTTTGAATCAACCGTTTATCGCTTTTAGAAACAAACAAACAAACAACGTGAATTTCATTAAGTTCGATTAGATTTTATAGAAAGTATTATTTTGGTATTTTAATAAACTACGTAACGTCTATTTAAAACGTAGTTTTTGTCAGATTGTCAAAAAATATATTAAAAATATATATATAATATAATATAAAAATATTTATTAAAAACGCAACCAGATTTAAATACGTCACTAAACCGTTTTTCCCTCACGTGTGAAATCACGTTGCTTTGTTTGTCCTTCTGTCTGTCAAAGTCGATGTAAATCCATCTAAATCATTCATGCACTTTGTTATAGACATATTCTGGTAACTGTTAACTCTGTGCTCGAAGACGTTATATATAATGCGTTATAAAAGTATTTTAATGCATTGATTATGTCTTGCAATGCACCTTATAATGCATTTTATGAGCTCATGAATAATGCAACACTTCATAATAGTTATACATATATGGTTACACTTTTAGAAAGTAGCCTATAATTACATTACAACGGATGACAAACAAGCAATTGTAGATGGTTCAAACTATAATGCATTACAAAATTGGATTATGAATACCTTGTAATACATTATAAATTAATGCTTTAAGTGTTACCTCCATATATATAACCCTGGAGCACAAAACCAGTCATATATATATATATATATAAGCACGGGTATATTTGTAGCAATAGCCAATTGCATGAGTCAAAAGATATTAAGTAAATATCATGTTGCAGTAAATATATTTTATA
>CM049864.1:712301-729801 GCA_027474115.1 Schizopygopsis malacanthus | reverse complement strand
TCTAGTAAAAATTGAAATGAGTATTAATACTTTTACTGGAGTAACATTTTATTATGCTATCTGTACATTTACTCTAGTAAAATTGAAGAGGAGTACTAATACTTTTACTGGAGTAATATTTTATTATGCTATCTGTACATTTACTCTAGTAAAATTGAAGAGGAGTACTAATACTTTTACTGGAGTAATATTTTATTATGCTATCTGTACATTTACTCTAGTAAAATTGACAATGAGTACTAATACTTTTAATGGAGTAATATTTATTATGCTATCTGTACATTTACTCAATAAAATTTTTAAATGAGTATTTAGGCTTTCATTTAAGTAATATTTTACTATAGTATCTGTACATTCACTCTAGTAAAATTCAAAACAAGTACTTTTATTGGAGTAATTTATGAATGTATCTATGTTTGCTCAATTAAAATGAGTACTTTTACTTCAGTAATATGTAATCGTGGTGTCTCTCTTCAAAAGGAGTACTTGTACTCTTACTAGAGTAATGTTGCATACTTGTGTGAGTAATGTAGTCTCTGTGTTTTTTCTGGTAGTTGCTTGCGTCCTCCGCCCCGTCAGCAGAGGTGGATTATGGGATGTGTTTTCTGACAGACTCCTCCAGAAACTCGCTCTCAGATCTCCAGAGGAAAGTCAAAGAGAGAAAACACTGATCACTGTGACAGTAACACGCTCACATTCATCTTTATAATATCTGGTTTCTGGTTTCCCGTGGATGATGTGTAATAGTGACACTGGTAACTGGTGTTATTAAATCTGCTGTGGTTTATTAATGCCAGTGCTGCAGTGTTTCTCACATACACTAAACAACAGCGAGGGGAGAGTGCGCTGAGATGTGCGACACACTAAAGCTAGCACAAGCTGTCTTTCTAAAAATATAGACTACTGGCCAGACGTTTGGGATTATAATGAAGCCTCTTCTCTCCACCAAGGTTGCATTTATTTGATCTAAAATGCATTAAAATGTTTCTAATTTTAACTAGCTGTATTTTATGTGAATATGTGTTAAAGTGTAATTTATTTCTGTGATTTTCAGCATCATTACTGCAGTCTACAGTGTCACAGGATCTTCAGAAATCATAATAATATGCTGATTTGCTGCTCAAGAACATTTCTGATTATTATCAAGAGTCGTGCTGCACAATATTTTTTATTGAAACCGTGATGCATTTTATTTTTTATGATTAACAGATGAATAGAAAATTCAAAAACTTTTGGAATAAAATAAATAAATGTCTTTATTGTCAGTCAAGTAAAGTTCAGTCAAGCACTAATGAACTGCACTGACGCTATTTAAAGTAGAAATGATATTTCATTCGAGATTAATTTTTTAAATGATAGAATTAAAAATCTGAGAATTATTTATTATTATAAAAATCATGGAACAAAAATAATGAGTAAAGTGAAGTTTAAGAACCAAGATTTGAAAAAGTGAAATCACCAAAATGAATACAATTTAATTAACAGCCATGTTTATTGAAATATGTATTTGCACAATATTTGTTTTCTTTTACATTAAGCAGAATTATGGAAAGTTACTTGTCTTTTTTTCTCATGAAAGTGTGTGTGTGTGTGTGTGAGAGATAGAGAGAGAGTGTGTGTGATAAAGTGTGTGTGTGTGTGTGTGTGTGTGTATGTGTGTGTGTGTGATATAGAGAGTGTGTGTGTGTGTGTGATAGAGAGTGTGTGTGTGTGTGTGTGTGTGTGTGTGTGTAATCCTCCTGTTGTCTGTGGAAATCCTCTTTCCAGTCACTGTTCAGAGACGAGGAGAAACGGACAGCCGCAGATCTCCGTTCATGTAGATTATCTGACATTAATGCGTAATAAACATGTCAGTCACGGTGACTCTGATGCTGGATGTCAGAGGAGCGTGTGTGTCTGTGTGTGAGAGAGAGAGAGTGTGTGTGTGTGTGTGTGTGTATATATATGTGAGAGAGTGTGTGTGTGTATATATATGTGAGGGAGAGTGTGTGTGTGTGTGTGAGAGAGAGAGAGAGAGAGTGTGTGTGTGTGTATATGTGAGAGAGTATGTGTGTGTATATATATGTGAGGGAGAGTGTGTGTGTGTGTGTGTGTGTGTGAGAGAGAGAGAGAGAGAGTGTGTGTGTATATGTGAGAGAGAGTGTGTGTGTGTATATGTGAGAGAGTGTGTGTGTGTATATGTGAGAGAGTGTGTGTGTGTGTATATGTGAGAGAGTATGTGTGTGTATATATGTGAGGGAGAGTGTGTGTGTGTGTGTGTGAGAGATAGAGAGAGAGTGTGTGTGATAAAGTGTGTGTGTGTGTGTGTGTGTGTGTGATATAGAGAGTGTGTGTGTGTGTGTGATAGAGAGTGTGTGTGTGTGTGTGTGTGTGTGTGTGTGTGTGTAATCCTCCTGTTGTCTGTGGAAATCCTCTTTCCAGTCACTGTTCAGAGACGAGGAGAAACGGACAGCCGCAGATCTCCGTTCATGTAGATTATCTGACATTAATGCGTAATAAACATGCTTTTAGTCCCGGTGTCCTGTATGAAATAATGTCCTGTTTCATAAGTCATATTTGAATTTAAAACCCCATAACATTTTACTGAGATGTTGCTTTATGACAAACAATTAGAAAATGATTCAGATTGAAACGACAATTACAAAATATAATCATATTTCCATACGGATTTAACTCTGAATTAAATGTGTCCATGTTTAAAGACCCATAAGAGGGTGTGTTGACGGTGAAACCAGTCATTTAGTATCTCTATAAAGCCCTGAATGTGCTCGGTACGGGACCTCCAGACGTATAACAGTGAAGTGTGAGGTCTCAGAGACATGCACTCACATTTTAACACACTCTCACAAGAGAGTTTAGTGCGACTTGCGCGTACAAAGTCCGGGGGGTGCGTATACAGTACGCGCGTACTATTCTGATGACGTCACGTTCACTATACGCTGTCCCTCGTGTACGCGTACAAAGTGAAGTATACTTTAGCCTTGAGTGAACAGTTTGGGAGAATGTGATGTGTCCCTGATACAAAGTGATGCCCGGGAGGCGTTTCAAAGTGACATGGCTTTGATAATAAGCACTAATAATCCATGGCATTGATCTAGTGCGTTTCTAAAGCTGCTGATGGGGACTGAACGTCAGCATCGGTTTATCCGGCGTCAGCAGCATCAGATCCTCAGGAGCTGTTTCATGATCTCTGGAGGATCTCTGGAGCTTCAGACACGCTTCTGGCTCTGTTCATTCAGTCCTTTAAACTGTCAGTCTATAACTTTATACACGCAGTACTTCTCACAGTGCTGTTATTCATCGAGGACACGTCAGATCGATCAGACATCTCTAATGTGTTATAATATAAGATCAGTGACTCTAAAAAAGTACTAATTATAGTTACTAATTAGATCTGTAACAGTGTAATTACTGTACAAATTACTGTCTCCAAACGTTCTAAATCATATCAAAGTTAATAGTTGATACAAGAATAGACCTTTTTTCAAATATATAAATTATTTTGGTCACTATTTACTATCATTTTGCATCAATATGCTCCTAATTACTGCTTATTAATACTTAGTAAAGTAGTTGTAAAGTTTATGATTGGGTCGGATTAAGATTCAGAATAAGACTTAATATGTTTTTAAAATTAAACAGCCAATTTTTTACTAATAATTAACGTATTTTTAATATTTTTTAAATGAATACAGCCTTGGTGAACAGAAGAGACTCTTTCAGAAACATTAAATCTTACTGACCCCAAACTTTTGAGAGTTTTGTGTGTGTGTGTGAGAGTGCGTGTGAGCGTGTGTGTGTGTGTGTGTGAGTGAGTGAGTGAGAGTGTAAGTGAGTGTGTGTCTGTGTGGGGGGGGGGGGAGTTAGTGAGAGAGAGAGAGTGTGCGTGTGTAAGAGTGAGTGAGTGTGTGTGTAAGAGTGAGTGAGTGTGTGTGTGAGAGAGAGAGAAAGAGTATGTGTGTGTAAGAGAGTGTGTGTGTGGGAGAGAGAGAGAGAGAGAGAGAGAGAGAGAGAGAAAGTGTATGTGTGTGTGTGTGTGTGTGGGAGAGAGTTAGTGAGAGAGAGTGTGTGCGTGTGTGTGAGAAAGATAGTGAGTGTGTGTGTGTGTGTGTGTGTGTCTTGAAATAATACTGTAAATGTGTCTCTCTTGTCTTTAAGAGGATCACATGAATGTTGAGCAGCTTTAATATCACGTCTGATTAAATGCTGTTTCACAAACTCTCTGTCAGCCGATTCTGCTGCAACGACACGTTTTACTGCTTAAAGTCCCTTCGTCTGCTCGTGATGAATACATGAGTGTTTACACTCAACACATGCAGTCATTACAGTCTGATTAAGTCCAGTATGAAGTGTCAGTTTACGGCTCGCTGCTTTTATTGCTCGACTTTGAAAACTGAAATATAACCGCTCCAGAAAGAGCCAGAGATCAAGGTTTAATCGTTTTATTAAAGCTTGTTAGTTTGATTTCTCAAAACTCTTCGTCGTAATGTAAAAGTGTGTGTCAGCATGTTTGAGTGTTTGCTGGACCATAAAACAGCTGGATGGTGATAAATATAGTGTTTAGTTTTTAATTATATTTGCTAGTTTATACATAAAGTCCAATATTGTTTGAAAGAAGTGTTTGTATTTGCACAGTTTAAAAGTGACATTAAAATATACACTGAACAAAATTATAAACACAACACTTTTGTTTTTGCCCCCATTTTTCATGAGCTGAACTCAAAGATATAAGACACAAAAGGCCCATTTCTCTCAAATATTATTCACAAATCTGTCTAAATCTGTGTTAGTGAACGAGATAATCCATCCACCTCACAGGTGTGGCATATCAAGATGCTGATTAGACAGCTTGATTAAGCACAGTTGTGCCTTAGGCTGGCCACAATAAAAGACAGTTTTACTGTATCGGGGGGGCCGTGAGTTGATGGTCGTGGATGAATGGCACAACAATGGGCCTCAGGATCTCGTCACGGTATCTCTGTGCATTCAAAATGCCATCAATAAAATGCATCTGTGTTCGTTATCCATAACATTCGCCTGCCCATACCATAACCCCACCGCCACCATAAGCCACTCGATCCACAACATCGACATCAGCAAACCGCTCACCCACACGACGCCATACACGCTGTCTGCCATCTGCCCTGTATAGTGAAAACCGGGATTCATCCGTGAAGAGAACACCTCTCCAAAGTGCCAGACGCCATCGAATGTGAGCATTTGCCCACTCAAGTCTGTTACGACGACGAACTGCAGTCAGGTCGAGACCCCGATGAGGACGACGAGCAGCAGATGAGCTTTCCTGAGACGGTTTCTGACAGTTTGTGCAGAAATTCTTTGGTTATGTAAACTGATTGTTGCAGCATCTGTCCGGGTGGCTGGACTCAGACGATCTTGGAGCTGAAGATGCTGGATGTGGAGGTCCTGGGCTGGTGTGCTTACACGTGGTCTGCGGTTGTGAGGCCGGTTGGATGTACTGCCAAATTCTCTGAAATGCCTTTGGAGACGTCTTATGGTAGAGAAATGAACATTCAGTTAACGGCCAACAGCTCTGGTGGACATTCCTGCAGTCAGCATGACAATTGCACGCTCCCTCAAAACCTGCGACATCTGTGGCATTGTGCTGTGTGATAAAACTGCACATTTTAGAGTGGCCTTTTATTGTGGCAGCCTAAAGCACACCTGTGTAATAATCATGCTGTCTAATCATCATCTTGATATCACACACCTGTGAGGTGGATGGATTATCTCATTCACTAACACCGACTTAGACAGATTTGTGAACAATACTTGAGAGAAATAGGCCTTTTGTGTCTTATATCTTTGAGTTCAGCTCATGAAAAATGGGGGCAAAAACAAAAGTGAACAATATTTTTTCTGAGCAATATTTTGTAACTTGAATGTGCGAGATTATCGGTACAAAAACAGCCTGTTATGCTGCATAATATCATAAACTGATATCATGTTACTGTAGTTGATCATTTATAATCATAACCACGCTGGTTTGTAGCACTGTAACTAGTATTGTAACTAGTTCACTGGACCGATATCTCCTGGTGAATGTCGAGCCTCGCATATTGACAGCAAACAGATGGATATTTAGAAACACAACTTCTGAAAGGGATTCAAGTTTTAATTATGACAAAGATCATCAGTCAGACTCGTCTCTGTGTGTGTTTGTCCCGCTTTACATCACCGAGGTGCCAAGTTGGATCGCGCACAAAGAGCCGATGTGTCGATGTGGGACAGCCGAGAGTGGATTAAAGTAGGTTCCTCTCCTCCTCCTCGTCCCTCACGGCCGTGTGTTTCTTGGCTGGGTCACCTGAGTCCTCCGGCTCGCAGGTAACGAATCTGACGCTAACGAGAAGCAGCTTTGATGCCGTCCCCAGTTACTTAAACACAACAGCCTTCATTAATTCAGGACGAGGGTCCCATCCGGCGCCGTTATTAACTATTAATCCTGCTGTTTCTAGGTGTTTCTGCTGCCAGGGGCCGCGAGGACTGATGCCGCAGGTTTGTCTCTCGTGAGGTGGACGGAGTATGGCAAGCCGTTTTAACATTTAATCTATAAACCATACTAGTGTCTGTTTTTATGCTACTAGTACTTATTGATTAGGTACTAGTACTTACTCATTAGATACTAGTACTTATTCATTAGATACTAGTACGTTTTCATTAGATACTAGTACTTATTTATTATATACTAGTACTTATTATATACTAGTACTTATCCATAACATACTAGTACTTATTTATTAGATACTAGTACTTATTTATTATATACTAGTACTTATTATATACTAGTACTTATCCATAAGATACTAGTACTTATTTATTAGATACTAGTACTTATTTATTATATACTAGTACTTATTATATACTAGTACGTTTTCATTAGATACTAGTACTTATTTATTATATACTAGTACTTATTCATTATATACTAGTACTTATCCATAACATACTAGTACTTATTTATTATATACTAGTACTTATCCATAACATACTAGTACTTATTTATTAGATACTAGTACTTATTTATTATATACTAGTACTTATTATATACTAGTACTTATCCATAAGATACTAGTACTTATTTATTATATACTAGTACTTATTATATACTAGTACTTATCCATAAGATACTAGTACTTATTTATTAGATACTAGTACTTATTTATTATATACTAGTACTTATTATATACTAGTACGTTTTCATTAGATACTAGTACTTATTTATTATATACTAGTACTTATTCATTAGATACAAGTACGTTTTCATTAGATACTAGTACTTATTTATTATATACTAGTACTTATTATATACTAGTACTTATTCATAAGATACTAGTACTTATTTATTAGATACTAGTACTTATTTATTTGATACTAGTACTTATTTATTATATACTAGTACTTATTCATTAGATACTAGTACTTATTCATTAGATACTAGTACTTATCCATTAGATACTAGTACTTATTCATTAGATACTAGTACTTATTCATTAGATACTAGTACTTATTATATACTAGTAATTATTCACTATACTAGTACTCAATCCGTAGATACTAGTACTTATTCATTAGATACTAGTACTTATTTATTATATACTAGTACTTATTTATTATATACTAGTACTTATTCATTAGATACTAGTACTTATTCATTAGATACTAGTACTTATTCATTAGATACTAGTACTTATCCATTAGATACTAGTACTTATTTATTATATACTAGTACTTATTCATTAGATACTAGTACGTTTTCATTAGATACTAGTACTTATTATATACTAGTACTTATTCACTATACTAGTACTCAATCCGTAGATACTAGTACTTATTCATTAGATACTAGTACTTATTTATTAGATACTAGTACTTATTTATTATATACTAGTACTTATTCATTAGATACTAGTACTTATTTATTATATACTAGTACTTATTCATTAGATACTAGTACTTATTTATTATATACTAGTACTTATTCATTAGATACTAGTACTTATTTATTATATACTAGTACTTATTCATTAGATACTAGTACTTATTTATTATATACTAGTACTTATTCATTAGATACTAGTACTTATTTATTATATACTAGTACTTATTCATTAGATACTAGTACTTATTTATTATATACTAGTACTTATTCATTATATACTAGTACTTATTCATTATATACTAGTACTTATTCATTAGATACTAGTACTTATTCATTAGATACTAGTACTTATTCATTAGATACTAGTACTTATTCATTAGATACTAGTACTTATTCATTAGATACTAGTACTTATTCATTAGATACTAGTACTTATTTATTAGATACTAGTACTTATTTATTATATACTAGTACTTATTCATTAGATACTAGTACTTATTCATTTGATACTAGTACTTATTCATTAGATACTAGTACTTATTTATTATATACTAGTACTTATTATATACTAGTACTTATTCATTTGATACTAGTACTTATTCATTAGATACTAGTACTTATTTATTATATACTAGTACTTATTCATTAGATACTAGTACTTATTTATTATATACTAGTACTTATTCATTAGATACTAGTACTTATTTATTATATACTAGTACTTATTCATTAGATACTAGTACTTATTCATTTGATACTAGTACTTATTCATTAGATACTAGTACTTATTCATTAGATACTAGTACTTATTCATTAGATACTAGTACTTATTTATTATATACTAGTACTTATTCATTAGATACTAGTACTTATTTATTATATACTAGTACTTATTCATTAGATACTAGTACTTATTCATTTGATACTAGTACTTATTCATTTGATACTAGTACTTATTTATTATATACTAGTACTTATTCATTTGATACTAGTACTTATTTATTATATACTAGTACTTATTATATACTAGTACTTATTCATTAGATACTAGTACTTATTCATTTGATACTAGTACTTATTCATTTGATACTAGTACTTATGTATTATATACTAGTACTTATTATATACTAGTACTTATTCATTAGATACTAGTACTTATTCATTTGATACTAGTACTTATTCATTTGATACTAGTACTTATTTATTATATACTAGTACTTATTCATTAGATACTAGTACTTATTTATTATATACTAGTACTTATTATATACTAGTACTTATTCATTAGATACTAGTACTTATTCATTTGATACTAGTACTTATTTATTATATACTAGTACTTATTATATACTAGTACTTAGATACTAGTACTTATTCATTAGATACTAGTACTTATTCATTTGATACTAGTACTTATTTATTATATACTAGTACTTATTATATACTAGTACTTATTCATTAGATACTAGTACTTATTCATTAGATACTAGTACTTATTCATTTGATACTAGTACTTATTTATTATATACTAGTACTTATTCATTATATACTAGTACTTATTTATTATATACTAGTACTTATTATATACTAGTACTTATTCATTAGATACTAGTACTTATTCATTTGATACTAGTACTTATTTATTATATACTAGTACTTATTCATTAGATACTAGTACTTATTTATTATATACTAGTACTTATTATATACTAGTACTTATTCATTAGATACTAGTACTTATTCATTTGATACTAGTACTTATTTATTATATACTAGTACTTATTCATTAGATACTAGTACTTATTTATTATATACTAGTACTTATTCATTAGATACTAGTGCTTATTCATTAGATACTAGTACTTATTCATTTGATACTAGTACTTATTTATTATATACTAGTACTTATTCATTAGATACTAGTACTTATTTATTATATACTAGTACTTATTCATTAGATACTAGTACTTATTCATTAGATACTAGTACTTATTCATTTGATACTAGTACTTATTTATTATATACTAGTACTTATTCATTAGATACTAGTGCTTATTCATTAGATACTAGTACTTATTCATTAGATACTAGTACTTATTCATTTGATACTAGTACTTATTTATTATATACTAGTACTTATTCATTAGATACTAGTGCTTATTCATTAGATACTAGTACTTATTTATTAGATACTAGTACTTATTTATTATATACTAGTACTTATTCATTAGATACTAGTGCTTATTCATTAGATACTAGTACTTATTTATTAGATACTAGTACTTATTTATTATATACTAGTACTTATTCATTAGATACTAGTGCTTATTCATTAGATACTAGTACTTATTTATTAGATACTAGTACTTATTTATTATATACTAGTACTTATTCATTAGATACTAGTGCTTATTCATTTGATACTAGTACTTATTCATTAGATACTAGTACTTATTCATTTGATACTAGTACTTATTTATTATATACTAGTACTTATTCATTATATACTAGTACTTATTCATTAGATACTAGTACTTATTCATTATATACTAGTACTTATTCATTTGATACTAGTACTTATTCTAGTACTTATTCATTAGATACTAGTGCTTATTCATTTGATACTAGTACTTATTCATTAGATACTAGTACTTATTCATTTGATACTAGTACTTATTTATTATATACTAGTACTTATTCATTATATACTAGTACTTATTCATTAGATACTAGTACTTATTCATTAGATACTAGTACTTATTCATTTGATACTAGTACTTATTTATTATATACTAGTACTTATTCATTAGATACTAGTGCTTATTCATTAGATACTAGTACTTATTCATTAGATACAAGTACTTATTTCAAAAGTGACTAGTAACTATTATATTGTTGCTAGTAACACATTTTTTTTTACATTGACTTCTATGGGGATCCGTCATTGAGATATCAACTATTCCGTTTTGACTAGTAAGTATTCCAATAGTAACTAGTACTTAATTTGTATGTACTAATAGTTATTAATTAGGTACTAGTACATATTGTTTTAGATACTTATTCATTAGATAAGTTAATTATTGATACGAGGATAGACATGAAATGTTTTCAATTATTCCAATCACACTTATGATAAAAGTCCAATTCTCACTATTAAACTAACTATCATTTTGCCTCAATATACTCTTATTACTGCTTATTAATACTTTGTAATGTTTATGAATTGGGTCGGATTAAGGATTCAGAATAAGGTCTTTAGAATAAGATATAAATATGTGCTTTTACGTAATAATAAACTGACAATATTCCAGTAATATTCATGCTAATAACCTAGTTAATATTGAGAATTAAGTGTTATTAATATACTTATTAACTCACCAAAGTATTTAAAGTCTGAAGGAGGCATAAAAGGCATGCATTTTAAGATTAGGCTTTAAATCCACTATTTTATTGTGTATATTAATGTTCTATGCACAGTATTACAGTCAATTCACATTGCATTAAATTACAGGAAAACAATTATGTTTTTAATAATTTAATAACTTATTGCATTGTGACAGTTTTCTGATGTTGGTTATTGGTTGCATGAAATGCAGGTACAATTTAAGTATTAATCTGTTTTCAATATCTTAATTTTACATATAGTGAATTATGATATTTTCAGTAACTCACGAACCCGCTGCTGATTGGCTGTCAGGGTATTTTATCATTCATAACCTGGAAAAAATTGCCTTTTCAATGCTTTAAAAATGTATAACCAACAAGTTAAATCACTAAAGATGTTTAGAAACACAATAAACTTACAATATATACATAAAAAAGCACTTATTCAGAAGTGAAACCAGCTTTCTTCGTTTTGGCCCAGAATGAGTATGATTAAAAAATGTATCTTTTCTCTTAAAGTTGTAATTATTAAAACTTAATTTTTAATAAATAAAAAAGTCAATTCAGAAATATAACACATTAAATTATGCATTTAATTACATATCAACATATGCACAACAGATATGTTTAGTTTTACCAGCTTTATATTTTAAACATGATTTAATATAAATATAAATTATATAAATGCATCATTCATTCATTTAAAATCTGAAAGTGACTAGTTTTATTTTACGATTATGTATATAATTAATTAACATTCGAATCATCTTTCATTTTTACATATTGTTTTTATTGTAGTTTTAGTAATTTTGTTGTGTGCTTTGGTCACTTTTATAAATGTTTTTATGTATTTCAGTTTTAATATTTAAACTTTTGTTAGTTAGTTGCCAAAACAACTTGTAAAATTCAGTTGTAGTTTCATGTTTTAGTTAATTTAATTAAATGAAGCTGATTTTAATAGTCTGTTTGCGATAACAATGCTATTGACTTCTCACTAGATGGATATTTTCTTGCATACCATTTGTTTATTTTTACATTTGATGCAGTATTTTAAAGCTGAACTCGTGTAAACTCACCGTTCCTCTGCAGTGAGATGTCCTGAAAGTGTCTAAGAGCGCTTAATCTGTAAGAACGTCTCTGATATTCATATACGGAGCTGATAAAACGCTGATCAGCACTTTTGAGATCTGCTCCGAGCGTTCAGACGTGTTTCTGAGCCCGGGGCTCTTTGAATGTGTTTTAAATCTCTCTCTCTCTCTCTCTCTCTCTCTCTCTCTCTCTCTCTCTCTCTCTCTCTCTCTCTCTCTCTCTCTCTCTCTCTCTGCTCTCTCTCTCTCTCTCTCTCTCTCTCTCTCTCTCGCTCTCTCTCGCTCTCTCTCGCTCTCTCTCGCTCTCTCTCGCTCTCTCTCTCTCTCTCTCTCTCTCTCTCTCTCTCTCTCTCTCTCTCTCTCTCTCTCTCTCTGTCTCTGTCTCTGTCTCTGTCTCTGTCTCTCTCTCTCTCTATCTCTTCAAAACAAAGCAGCGCTCTCGTCCAATCAGACTGTTCTCATTAGGAGTGGGCGGAGTCTGGCGGTTTGCAGAGACTCTGATTGAGATTAGGGCTCTTTATATTGACTCGGGCCCCGGTGATTTCATCAGGAGACTCCAGACACGGACTAAACCCGGCACATGGGGACGTGGACACACACACTCCTCCAGGAGGTAGCGCACGTGTCTACTGAATGGCTTCATGAGATTTATTTAAACTAGCACTTAAAACTTGTTTATTCTCTATATGTGCTTCTCTTTATTAGAGAGTAAGGACATTTATTGATATATTGTTGTGACAGACGGACGGAGACGAGTCTCTTCTGAAGACAGATGAACTGAAGATGAAGGAGGTACGGATTCATTAAACTGCATCGTTATCTTCATCAATAAGCGGTCAAATTGACCTGAAATATACGTGTGCTCTGAATGACATTTTTACTCCGCTTACTCATTTTTAATAATATTGTTTGTGTTTTGGTGTCTTGCTGATCTGACTTATCAATCTTATCAAAAATTGAATCTTATAATCCTTCATTTTATATACATTTAATGATAATTTTCCTTGTGCAATGATGCGTCATCCTTCATAACAGTCTCTAATCATAACCATAAATGCACACATAATTATATAAACATAAAAAATTAATACAAATAATTTATAAAAATTTATTTATTAAAAAAGAATTTACTTTATTGAATGTATTTTTTTATAATAATGAATTGTTATATTTAGATTTATTTCAGCTATAATTGTTTTCTTTAATTGTAATTATAATGTGTTGTAGTTTTCGTTAACTGGTTCAGATTGAGATTAAACATGGTTTGTACAGTTCAAGCATCAGTGACTGTAATGAGAAGCAAACTCTGGTTTATTTTAATTATAAGTTTAGGTCACACGTTATTTCACGGCGTCCTTGTTACACACCAAAGTACTGAGTAATGTTAATGAGCTACATGTACTTACTATATGGTTAGGATTAGTGTTACTTGCATGTAATTATGCATAATTTAGTGTTATAATAGTAAGTACATGTAACAATGACATCTTAAAATAAAGTGTTACCGAAGTTTATTTATGGTTTATTGGTAGATTTGCATTAATGTTTAATACTTGAGTACGATTGTGGAATCTTTTGCAGTGTTTGGTTCTCCGTTCTTGTTCTGCAGGGGGTCGGCTGCGCACACGCTGGCTGTCTGTGTGAAGGTTTTCTGCCGGGACAAACTCAGATCAGGTCATGTGATCGCTGCGCTCATGGATGGGTCGTTCACGGTATGAATCGTGTGTGTGTGTGTGTGTGTGTGTGTGTGTGCGTGCGAGAGAGAGTGTGTGTGTGTGTGTGTGTGTGTGTGTGAGAGTGTGTGTGTGTGTGTGTGAGAGAGAGAGAGAGAGAGAGTGTGTGTGTGTGTGTGTGTGTGTGTGAGAAAGAGGCTGTGTGTGTGTGTGTGTGTGTGCGTGCGTGCGTGCGCGTGCGTGCGTGCATGCGTGAAAGTGTGCGCATGTCAAGTCAAGTCACCTTTATTTATATAGCGCCTTTAACAATACAAATTGTAACAAAGCACTGCACAATATCAAAATAGGCTAATTTTGTCAATAATGTAAAATGACAGGATTTAACACTCAATTATCTGCTGAATGCATTTCATTATCGAATTTAGTGATGGCATCGTCCAGCTTAGTTCAGTTTAAATAATATCTGTGCAATCAAGTCGATGATTGTGCTGGAAATGAAGTGTCCCCAACTGAGCAAGCCAGAGGCGACAGCGGCAAGGAACGAAAACTCCATCGGTGACAGAATGGAGAAAAAACCTTGGGAGAAACCAGGCTCAGTCGGGGGGCCAGTTCCCCTCCGGCCAGACGAACCAGTAGTTTGTTCCAACTGCAGGAAAGTCAGATTGTAAGTGGTCCACTGGTTCCAGGGGTCTTTCATGATCAGTATAATCCAAGCTAAAGCATAATAATGTGTGTTTGATCAGATATACCTGCAGTACAAGATTGTGAGATGCATTATATGAATGCTTGTCTAAAGAGATGGGATTTAAACAGAGAGAGTGTGTCTGAACCCCGAACGTTATCAGGAAGGCTATTCCAGAGTTTAGGAGCCAGATATGAAAAAGTTCTTCCTCCTTTAGTGGACTTTGCTATCCGAGGTACTACCAAGAGTCCAGAGTTGTGTTCCTTAGGGAGCGGGTTGGATTGAAGCGTGATAGAAGATTAGTTAGGTAAATCATTTAGGGCCTTATAGGCAAGTAATATTTTGTAACTGATACGAAACTTAATAGGTAGCCAGTGCAGAGACTGTAAAAGTGGAGTAATATGATCATATTTTCTTGACCTGGTAAGGATTTTGTACTATCTGTAGCTTGTTTATTGAAGATGCAGTGCATTACAATAGTCCAGTCTAGAGGTCATGAATGCATGAACTAGCTTTTCTGCATCAGAAACACTTAACATGTTCCGTAGCTTGGCAATGTTTCTAAGATGGAAGAGAGCTGTTTTTGTAACATTGGAAATATGATTTTCAAAAGATAGGCTGCTGTCTAATATAACACCCAGATTTTTAACTGTAGAGGAAGTAACATTACATCCGTCTAGTTGCAAATTGTAATCCAAGAGATTCTGTGTACTGTTTTTAGGTCCAATAAGTAATATCTCTGTCTTATCTGAATTTAATAGGAGAAAATTACTGGTCATCCAATCTTTTATATTTTTAACACACTCTGTTAGCTTAGATAGTTTAGAAGTTTCATCTGGTTTTGTTGAGATATATAGTTGAGTGTCATCAGCATAACAATGGAAATTAATCCCGTATTTTCTAATAATATTACCAAGGGGCAACATATATAATGAAAATAATAGAGGACCTAGGACAGATCCTTGTGGTACTCCATACTTTACTGGTGATAATTGAGATGACTCCCCGTTTAAATAAACAAAGTGGTAGCGATCGGACAGGTAGGATCTAAACTATCTTAGAGCCTGCCCTTGAACACCTGTATAGTTTTGTAATCGATCTATCAGTATGTCATGATCTATAGTGTCAAACGCAGCACTAAGATCAAGTAAAACTAGCAATGAGATGCAGCCTTTGTCTGACGCAAGAAGCAAGTCATCTGTAATTTTAACAAGTGCAGTTTCTGTGCTATGGCGGGGCCTGAAACCTGACTGAAATTCTTCATAGATATAATTTTTTTGCAGAAAGGAGCACAGTTGAGCAGACACTACTTTTTCTAATATTTTTCTAATATTTGCATGTGAGAGAGAGAGTGAGTGTGTGTGTGTGAAAGAGAGTGTGTGCGAGAGAGAGTGAGTGTGTGAGAGAGAGAGAGAGTGTGTATTTGTGAATGAGTGTGTGTGAGAGAGAGAGAGAGTGTGTGTGTGTGTGCGTGTGCGAGAGAGAGAGTGTGTGTGTGTGTGTGTGTGTGTGAGAGAGAGAGAGAGTGTGTAATTGTGAATGAGTGTGTGTGTGTGTGTATTTGTGAGTTTGTGTGTGCATATTTGTGCTTATGCCTAGATTCTCATCAACAGTGACTCTATTGTGTGTGTGTGTGTGTGTGTGTGTGTGTGTGTGTGTGTGTGTGTGTGTGTGTGTCTGTGTGTGTGTGTGTGTGTGTGTGTGTGTGTGTGTGTGTGTGTGTGTGCACGCAGCGGTGGGTAAGGTGCGTGCTCCAGCTCTGCTGTGTTCGGGGCAGGTGGAGATCGTCCAGACTAGCGTGGTGTTTGACATCAGCAGTCTGATTCTGTACGGGACACAGGCGCTTCCCGTCCGGATGAAGATCCTCCTGGATCGGCTGTTCAGCGTCCTCGCGCACACACAGGTGCTCAACATCATACACACACTCGGCTGGACGCTGCGTGACTACGTGAGAGGATACATGCTGCAGGTAAACACACACACACACATGTAAAAACAGAAACACACACACACACACACATACACACACGTAATAACACAAATACACACACACGCATGTAAATACACAAACAGTCACACACACACACGTAATAACACAAATACACACACACACACATGTAAATACACAAACACACGCAAACACACACACACACACACACATGTAAAAACACAAATAAACATGCACATATATATACACTATATATACACACGAATGATTTTCATCCCTCATTCTGAACCTCTAAAAACTACAAATTGTTAAGGGGCGGGTCCTTTAAGGCTTGTCACTGTTATGATTGGCTAACGTCACTGCATAGGAAATTATTTCATGCGAGTGTTTTGACAACATAATCAAAATAAAGCAAATGAAATAATTGACTTACAGTGTGTGATGCAGCTGCAGTCAGATCTTCATCTTCTCCTTAACACTGTGCCTCGTTTACAAACAAAAACCTCAGACACGATCCGGGGTGCCATTAAAAATAAGCTATCCACTTGTTCCTTATGTGTCGGAAAGCGAACGTATTTCTGTAAACTGTATCCAGTGCAGACAAGATAACGGCAGTGCTTTCTGTTTGTTTTGACACGACACATGCAGCGTAATCAAGGCAGATGCTAAGCGGCTGAATGTCAGTGGGCGGGGCCTATGGTGAGGAGATGACTATTCGTCGATGTCTTGCTCTGAAGGCGTGTTTATGCTAATGTTTGTGGCTGGGTGATGTCACAATGCCCCATTGGATCCAAAACAAGCCATTTTTGGAGCTTGATTAAAATAAAT
>CM049864.1:682301-697301 GCA_027474115.1 Schizopygopsis malacanthus | reverse complement strand
TTGCGGTTCTGTGTGTTTGATTGCGGTTCTGGATCTCCAGATGTGTGTTTGATTGCGGTTCTAGATCTCCAGATGTGTGTTTGATTGCGGTTCTGGATCTCCAGATGTGTGTTTGATTGCGGTTCTGGATCTCCAGATGTGTGTTTGATTGCGGTTCTAGATCTCCAGATGTGTGTTTGATTGCGGTTCTGGATCTCCAGATGTGTGTTTGATTGCGGTTCTAGATCTCCAGATGTGTGTTTGATTGTGGTTCTGGATCTCCAGATGTGTGTTTGATTGTGGTTCTGGATCTCCAGATGTGTGTTTGATTGTGGTTCTGGATCTCCAGATGTGTGTTTGATTGCGGTTCTGGATCTCCAGATGTGTGTTTGATTGTGGTTCTGGATCTCCAGATGTGTGTTTGATTGCGGTTCTGGATCTCCAGATGTGTGTTTGATTGTGGTTCTGGATCTCCAGATTAAAATATGCTTAAAGTCTTGTTTTCTAAAACAAATCATCAAAATGAAGTGAGTTTATGCTTAAAGCGATTAAAAAATACAATTCACTTTGAATTAAGTTAATTTTTATGACCCCACTGACTAATTTTTATCATTTTTTTAAGCAAAAATATTTTTTTTAGTCAATAATACTTCATATTTTAAGACATTTTGTTTCTAAATGCATAGAATATAAATATATCTTCGTTTAAGATTTTTGTTAGACAGTAATAATGGAAAACAAGACAAAAATAGAATAACACTTTACAAATTAGTTAACTAACACTAACGAACAATGAGCAATAAAGTCTTATTACAGTCTTTATTAATCTTTGTTTATAAAATTACAACCGCTTCTTGTTAGCTCACGTCGTCTCAGGTTCAGTAAACAATATTAACAATGCATTTTTGTATAAGTAAATGTTGAAATGAGACTAATAAGTGCTTAAACGTGATTTTTCATCGTTAGTTCATAATTTTTTGCTGTGTGGCTGGGAAACTTTCTCTTTGTTTGCTTGTTTAAGAACTACACATTGTTCCAGTCAAATATGAAATGCAATAAGGATATTGAACATAAAGCACACACGTCGACGTGACGTATTTTGGAAAGTGATCATAAGCTCGATTCTCGGCCTGATAGTAGATGTTTCCTAAAGCAGCATATAAAGTCTTGTTTTTAAATAAGTGGTGTTTCCACAAATGCCAAGATTGTTTTACCGGAGATTGATGGTATCCACATCGAATATAATGCTAGTTACTCCCGTAGTGTTCGTGATTAGTGCGTGACGTCTGTAAGCACGTGTGGTTTGAGAAAGACTGTTTTAATGCTAAGCTGATGAAGATTTCTAGCGTCTAACAGACTGAAGTGTAGCAGCGTTTGTAGTTTTAGTGGTTGATGGATCATGTTCTTCAGCACAGCTGGCGCTGACCAGACCGGTGACTACAGAATAAACGACGAATTTAAAAATAAATGGACTTTTTATCTCACAATTATGACTTTTCTCACAATTGCAAGTGTCCTGTGGCTCAGTGGTTAGAGCATTGCGTTAAAAGGTTGTGGGTTCGATTCCCAGAGAACACATGTACTGATAATAAATGTATAACCTGAATGTACTGTAAGTCGCTTTGGAAAACAGCGTCTGATAAATGCATAAATGTAAAAATCTCACAAATCTTATTTTCTCAGAATTCTAAGTTTATGTTTTGCAATTCTGACTTTTTTCTTTACATTTTGAATTTACATTTCAGAAATCAATTTTTTTTTTTTTTTACATTTGAAAAAGTACTTAACTATTTATGTTGCAAATGGGACGTTTGTTATTGTTGCACAAATCAGATTTTTGTTTTTTTTTCTCTGAAGTTTCTCGGGATTCTGACTTTTTTATTTATTTTTATTATTTTAAGTGTATATCTTCCATTCCGATTGATTTTTTCTCTGAATTCTGAGTTTTCTCTTGGAATTTGGTGCTTTATTTCACTATTGAGTTTTTATCTCACTACAGAATTCATTTTTTGGAATTCTGACTTTTTTTTCATAATTCTGAGTTTAAATGTTAAATGGTTTTTTTGCCATGTAATTCAAAAAATAATAATTGCAACTTTTCCCCCTCACAATTGCGAGTTTATATCCCATTTTGCTTTTTCTCAGAGCTGAAAACAAGTCAGAATTGTGATGTAAAAGTTCCCTAAGCGTAGCGGAGAGTTTCTTCAGTTTGTGATGATTGTATTCAGGACAGCAGATGTCTTTATGTGAGCGTGTGTTTGTGTCAGAACGCTACAGCATGCATCACATCTCCGTCATGGTCTTTGAGTTTTGTTCTGAATAGCCGTGAACACAAGCGACACACCACCAGATGTTCTGTGTAGCTCCGCCCACGTGGCTTCACCTGTGTTCTGATTGGCTCACGTCGCATCACACCTGGTTTGGTAAATCTCATGAAACCTGTGAAGATCATGTCCAGCTCATAATTCACCCCAATTATGTTTGACTTTAAGATAATTAATGTGCAATCATTTTTACACTGTCATATTTTTATGACAATCAAATACTATGTCTACATTGACCAAAATATGAGAAAATATCAATGCAAAGTATATTTGTAGAGAATAAATTAAATGTTATTTTTTAACGTAATCAAAATAACCCAACTGCAGTTTTATTAATATTAATTGGAATGCACAAAAAACATGATTTCTGAAAATGGTTAAAAACAGAGTTATCTATAATATATATATATAATTCTTAAAGAGAAAATATTCACAAGTTGTGGTCAGCTAAATATAATTTCAAATATTTTAGTAAGTGTTTTGAGATTTTTGATTAATAATTATTCATATTAATTCCAATTATAATTTCATATATTTATTAAATTTATTTATAAGCATTTATTTTTTAAGTTTTAAATGTATTTATTTGAATAAAAAAAAAAATGTATGATTTAATTTGTTATTGGCTTTTCATCAGCTCATGACTGATTTTATTTTCACGAGAATTTATCGTAAATCTATTTAATCGGCATGAAAATATAGTCACGTAATTATGGTAAAAAAGCAGATTACAGTAATAATCTAAGCTGGGCGGGTCTTTGCAGGATTCATGAGGCTGAGACACGGTTATTGTTTATGCTTTCTAATGATTAAACCAGTGTTATTATTGATAGTATTATCAGATTATTGCAGTCAGTCACATCTGATATGGGCAATAACTCTGAGATCACACTCGTTGAGCTCTATATGAATATATATATATAATGTAAATGTGTTTGAATGGCAGTATACGCACCTGAATCATCGCTCCACGACACACACCTGTAATGTGTGTGTGTGAGAGTGAAAGTGTGTGTTTTGCACGTGATGTTACAGATTCACTGTTATGATGTATGTTTATATTTATTGTGCCGGACGACAAACCTGTACCGCTTGATGTGAGAATATAATGAGAATAAACACAATGTCACCGCGGCGGCTCACGACTGTTTATCTGTGTGTGTGTGTGAGTGAGTGTGTGTGAGTGAGTGTGTTAGTGTGTGTGAGTGTGTATTTGAGAGAGTGTGAGTGTGTGTTTCTGTTTGTGTGAGTGTGTGTTTCTGTGTGAGTGTGTATTTGAGAGAGTGTGTGTGAGCGAGTGTGTTAGTGTGTGAGAGAGTGTGTGTGTGTTTGAGACTGTGTTAGTGTGTCTGAGAGTGTGTGTGTGTGTTAGTGTGTGTGTGAGAGTGTGTGTGTAAGCTAGAGTGTGTGTGGCTTTTTTTCAGAGTGTGTGTGAGCGAGTGTGTTAGAGAGAGTGTGTGTGGTGTTAAGACTGTGTATGTGTCCAGCTAGAGTGTGTGTGTGCTAGATCCACACATCCTGACCAATTAATTAAATAAATATTAAATAATAGAAACCACACGAATCCTGTGATGGACTTTTAAAAGAGTTCGATTCTTTCCTCAATGATCAGATTACACATGAAATTAACTGTTTAGAAATAATGCACACACTCTATATTGCGGTTTATATAATATCCAGGCCACTATGAGTTACTCTAGATTCATAACATCTTGAATAAATGTAAAACAGGATTCGGCAATCATTGTTTATATATAATATATCCCCCTAGTAATTTTCCGTAAGATAACGAGTGTTAAAACCAATTTCTCTTCAATTCACAACATTTTCATATGAACATAAAACAAAATACTGTAATAATTTCCACAACAATCTTTGCTTATATATATACACAAATGTGTTAGTGCTGTCAAAAGATTAATCGCATTCAAAATCAGTTTTTATTTAGAAAATATGTGACCCTCTCTGTGAAATCCAGGCTGAAATCTAATTATGAGATAACGAGCATCACATTTGATTTCACTATAATTTGATATTTTGACATAACCCTACTCAGTCAATATTAAAGATATAAAGGTTAAATTGTTCTCGATCATATGAATTATGATATTTTGTAGAAAACAGCAAATCACAAACAAATTACTTTAGCTGGGTTTTAACAGAGGGTCACATATTTACATATAATTCATATTAAACATACATTTTTCTTAAATGTATAAATGTATGTGTGTGTATATATATTATATACATTATGTAAACAAAAACATTTTAGATGCGATTAAGTTTTGACAGCATTAATATATATATGTGTGTATGTATAAATATATAAAAATACACACACACACTTGTGTTATTGTCTAAAATAATCACAGATATCAAGTTATATAGAAACTTGAAGAATAATGAATTGGTTTAAAATTCTTGGATGGAGGCCAAATTATTTTTTTGAAATGCAATTTATTTCATCTTGCGATATACAGTAAAACATGCGGTTAAATCAGAAAGACCACGATATCTGAACTTTTAAAGATTTATTATAAAAAGCACCTCTACACTTAAGAATCAACAGCTAAACGTGTACAAAAATAACAAGAAATCTAACAGAACCGAACACTTGCGTTATTGCTGGAGTCGTTAAACATGTACATAAAGATAACGCTTCGCCGTCTCGCATCCGTGAAACACTCTACTCATCGTCATCATCATCATCCTCCTCATCATCATCTTCGTCATCGTCCTCTTCGTCATCATCATCGTCAGCCTGGACCTTTTTAGTGGAACCCGTCGGTCGGCCCGGCCCCTTAGAGGCTCCGCCCCCTGCGCGGTACGCCGCCACATCCTGCCAATCAAAGAGCAGTCAGGCCACGCCCACATCATTACATAAACACAACCGAGTCCGCGGCTCACCTTCTCGTATTTCTCGCGCAGTTTCATGGCTTTCTGCTCGAACGGCACGCGATCCGCGATGTTCTGCTTCGACCACATCTCGCCGAGCTTCTTCGCGGTCTCTCCGATGGACAAACCCGGGTGCTCGCTCTTCACCGTCGGCCGGTACTCGGCGCAAAACACGAAGAACGCAGATCTGCGCAGAGTACAAGACAATCACTCACATCTGCGGTTATGCATGATATCAATTATTAGACTATAAACTAAAAACATTGGACCACAAA
Source organism: Schizopygopsis malacanthus (assembly GCA_027474115.1). NCBI lineage: Eukaryota > Metazoa > Chordata > Actinopteri > Cypriniformes > Cyprinidae > Schizopygopsis > Schizopygopsis malacanthus. The sequence goes on along the minus strand of CM049864.1, from coordinate 691,828 downwards.
ACCAGTCACAATTGAGGTTTATACGTCATCTGAAACACCACAACCGTGTTAATCTTCCACCGAAATATCAAAGACTTCCTGAAAGGGAGAAACCTCAGGTAAAGATTTGGAAAAAGGAGAGTATTATGAGTCTTCAAGGTTGTTTTGAGTACTTTGAGGGAAACTTTTGACTCTCTAGATCTGGATACTCATACAATAGTGGACTAAGAGTCAGTTATACCCACAAAAACGTATCAAATATTTCCCAATAATAAGCCATGGGTATCAAAGAAGTTAAAACAAACATTAAATAAGAAGGTAGCTTATTATAAGCATGATATTTTAGCTAAAAGAGATATTCAAAGGCAAATTAAGGCCTTATATAAACAAGAAATTGAAGCTAAACTATCACAGGGAAAGTCTAAACAGGCCTGGGAATGAATTCGAGAGATGACACGACTAAGACTGATGGAAAAGAGGGAGATTGTTTTAATCAGCAAATAGGTTAATTACGACTCTTGGAAGGGAGAGCTGGTTATATAGACTAGTCTTAATGGATTTCAGTCACTATTCATATTCATCCCGTTGTCTGACAACACAAACAGTCAAATATATCACTGAAAACTGTTTTATTGAGAATTTAGCTGCATTGAAATAGAGTATGTGTGCACAGAGATGCACACACATGTAATAATCAATAATACATGTACATGTTCAGAAGAGGAGCAGAGATGTAAACAGGGTTGTGTCAGTAAACTGCTCAGGGCAGAGAAAGAGAAGTAATGGGAACCTGATTATAAACCCTAATATAAATATATATGATATGAACATGTTAAACTGTGAGCTGTAGACGGGCGCGTGTGACTTACGGCGGGCGTTTGGGGGCGTTCGGGTCTTTCTTCTTCCTGCTCATCTTGCCGGTGCCTTTGGGCGGCACATACGTCTTCATCTCCCGGTCATAGCGACCTTTATCCAACTTGGCCATGTCTTCATACTTGATCTTATCTGAAGCGGTCAGGGTCTGTAGGGACAGAAGAGCAGCGGTTAGTGACGGCACCTTCATCATCATCATCATCATCAGTGTGACGACGCTCACCTTCCACTGCACAGAGCACTTCTTGGAGAACTCGGAGAAGTTGACGGGAACGTCGGGACTCTTGCGCTTGTGCTCATCGCGATACGTCTGCACGAAGTACGCGTACGCAGAGGTCTTTCCCTTGGGTTTGTTTAGGTCTCCTTTAACCATGCTGATCAGCTGACAGAAACACCACACACACTCGAGCCTGTGTGTATATATATATAGAGAGAGAAACGTATAAAAATTACATTTAAATGTGTGTGTGTTTACTTAAACACCTATACAAACACATTTCTAAACTTGCATTTAAATATATATTTGTATATGTAAATACATGTTTATTTAACAAATACATTAATACATGCATATTACATTAAATGCATACTTTAAATAAATGTGCATACAGACAAAAGTATTAAATTATACACAACGTATATATTTGGATATATACATGTGTGTGTGTATATCTATCTATATGCTTAAATCACATATTTGCACACACAATGTTACTTCAAATTTTAGTTAAATACATATGTGTACATTTAATTTTTTTGTATATGTATATATGAATAAGTACATCAAATCATAAATTAGTTGTGTATATGTATAGTACATCAAATCATAAATTAGTTGTGTATATGTATACATCAAATCATAACAAATATATGAATAAGTACATCAAATCATAAATTAGTTTTGTATATGTATATATAAACATCAAATCATAAATGAATGTATAGTACATCAAATCATAAATTTGTTTTGTATACATCAAATCAAATTATATATGTATATAACAAATATATGAATAAGTACATCAAATCAAATTATTTTTGTATATGTATATAAACAAACAGATATATAAATTAACATCAAATCATAAATTATTTTTGTATATATAAATCAAATCATAAATTAAATATAGTACATCAAATCATAAATTAAATATATTGTATACATTATACAAAATGTATACAGAAATTGTTTGAGGTGTGTACGTGCATATATATACATATATATATGTATTTGTGTGTAATTACTAGTCTGCATTATTTTATTAATCAGCTGATCTCACAGAGCGTATGTTGCTTTCAAATATTATGTAAATAAAATGATTAATCTTCCGCCACAACTGCATTATATCAGAGATCAGCCATTAAAAGCTCAAATATGACGCTTAGGAAACGTTACGTCACTCAAAACACTTACCGTTTCTGAACACAGAACTGCGATTGCAATTCACCCAAAACGAATAATAAATATTGCATTGAATATCACGAACACATAAACGAGCTCTGACTCAAAGAAGCCGCACTAATTAAAGCGTTTATTCTGGGTTTTTAAAGCACTTTTGTTGTGGTTGGTCGAAGGCCTTTGTTAAACAAAGATTCCTCCATTTTTCCTTCCCGCCTAATTCCCTCATCGCCGCCCTCCCCCATCTCTCCGTCCAGACACGCTATATCGTCCAGAAACGACAAATGAACGCGATACACGCGTGAAACGGACCGCAGAGCGCCGTTACCGCATCGATTCCCCGTTAAAACACGGTAACTGTGCTCCGGTGCGGCCTAGACTCAGGCCATGCGCAAACCAGAAAAACCCGTATTGAACCGCGCTCACGCTCTCGCGCTAACATCGCGCGTTCGCAACTAAACAACCGCGCACGTTTAAATCAGCAAACGCGTGTTTGAAATTATATAAAATATAGTTTTTGAAATCTGACAAACCTATTCTTTATTCTCTGCAGACCAGCGCTAGCTTCTTCTCAGTCAGTACTGTGGCTCCCACGTGATCGCGCGTGCGTGAGTGACGCGCAGAACAGACGGTAGCCTGTACTCGGCAGTTGATTGGCTCTGCTCGAGAGCGGGGCGGTCCAATCAGCGACCGCGCACAGAGGAATCCGCTGAGCTGATTGGCGGACTTGAATCCTTGGTGTGGTTCGAATGTTTGTAAACTGAACTATAGGAACTATGACGTCACGCTGTAGGCGGATCGGCTGTTAGCATGAAGCTGGTTCCCTCGACATAAAGCCAACGGGATTTTTCCATAGGCTTTTGGATTATCTCAAAACATAATCCCTGTGTTCAATGAAACTTACACGTTTTTGTCCATCAAGACAATCTTCACAAAATGATTTAGCTTTGACTAAATAAAAGCGCCAGAACTGAAAAGCTAAACGTAGGCTATAAACGAACTACAGCACCACCACGGTCGCTCGCCTTTGACGTCACCAGCACCGCGCTCGCGACAACTTTCTCGAACGTATTTTTAACGTTCAGTGAAAAGGATTTACTCTGTATATGAATTATAATCCGAGCTACATGAACCGTTTCATATAAATTGGAATAAATACAAAACTAGAGCCAAACTAAAACTGAAATGAGACATTAGTAATAAACAGTATAGTGAATAAATGAAATAACCATAATAGAAGGACGTATTTCGGTACATTTCGAAATAATGTGCATTAACAGTCAATAATTCCTTGATTAATTATTAATTAAAAACGCATCGCCGCATATTTAATCTTTTAAATAACAGCAGGGTGAGTGAGTTTTTGAATATGGTAAGATTAAATGATTATTTTAGCGAACTAAGCACCACATTTCAGCTCATTTTGTTAGGATGGGTAGACAATATGTTATTTTATCCTTGCTTCTAGGAAATCCTCAATCTATATGCTTTCTAACAGCTTCATGTGGCCGTGAACATTTAATCTTAACGTGTCTTTAATCACTATGCGTCATTAAAGTGTCACTTTCACCACGTAAAGCCGGTAAATGTGGTGTTTACATATAATAATCGTAATATGAGTTTACCTTTGTCGAACAACAATATAAAATGCGGGAAACTATTTATTGATTATTTTAAAATTAACTTTATTACAAATTATACTACAATTGTAAAATACTGTAAATTAATAACTGTTCGGCGTGATGACGTAGAATGTCTCCGACAGCGTCTGTAGTCCCATTTAGCTACTTGTTAGCAACCGTCTTTTTTAAGAAACGTAACATCTTAAAAAATCACGAGTGTGGTGTAACTGGTGTGTTTTATGTCGTAGAATAAAACGTGAAAGTATCTTGAGCTTGTGTGAACCACAGACTTTATTTAAGGGATTTAACTAAAAACCGTTGACTCTGGGACGATGGAACCGGAAGTGCTACAATGCTAACTCGCTTCCGGGGTTTCGCCTACAAAGTGACATCATAGTTACACCACGCTATTTATTGTGATATTTAATCATTATAATGCAAATTACATTATAATAATTAAATCAAATACAATATAAACCACGTGAATCTTTTTATCGATTCGCTTGTTTTGTGCTCAACGCTAAAAAAAAAGTCAGTTACATTTGTATATTTTTATGCTGTGGCGAAAATAATTATTCATTACAATAAAATATATTTTAATCTACTTAAAATAATAGATGATATAAAATCATAACCATACATTGGAATTTTAACAATAATAAATCCTTTTGCTTTTGTCCATGCCCAAATCAGCAAACTCGAATAAAGCTAGACAATGATTTGATTATATGAATATTTATATATAGGCACCATTAAGTAATATTCAGTTCTTGAAAAGATTAAATTGTATGATAAATATAGATAGGGTCTCTCTCGGAGGTAATATCTCAGGCGGAGGAATATGCACCAAAACAACTTATTACCTTATTACTTGACCACGTTATTATATATATAGAATTATTACATATAGACATATTATATTGCATATAGAACTGTCCTGTGATCAGTTTATATGAAAGAACATAAAGACAGATAAAGGCAAAAAATGCTCTGAAAAAGAAGGACATTATAGCAACAGAATTATAAGAATATGTAAAGTGGAATATAAGCATATTATAATAATAAATGAATGCATCAAGCGATTATACTCTCCACACTTTTTATTTTATTTGTACAAAACAGCATTTACTTCTGAATACAACCAGAGACACTTTCAGACAAATCTCCTGTCTTTTTTTATTAATTTTGCAGTTTCTGTTTGATATATGTATATATATATTTGGATAAAAGCGTCTGAAAAATGACTAAATGACTAAATGTAAATATATGGCTGATTTGTGTTTTATTTCCAGTCAAATATGATTGAGTTTGATATAATGGACACAAACACTTAAGATACACGTTTTGTGGGAACACGTGAAAAACAAACAACAAGTGATGAGAGTTATTGTGCAAAAATACTGCACACAAACAATCTGAATATAACACATGAATAAACAAAACTGAGAAATACACATGGGACAGCGAGATTCATAACGAAGGGCTTGTATTTTAATGAAGAATAAATGCAACTTTTGTGATTGGTCAACGGATGCATGGTTATTTTAGATATTGAAAATATGAAATATATAGACGGGTCGATTATGTGATTGGTTGACTTGTGCTTAACATAATCCAAGCTCAAGAATGGACAGATCTACTTGAAACTATACTTTTTAATTGAATATATGTAATAATAAATGTCCTTTCATGCACATCTCTGTATCTCTACATGACTAAAACTGCCGGTCCTGCAGATTTGCTTTATTCAACATCAAGAAGACCAGGTCTTTCTTTGGGAACATGCTTCACAACTCCTTGTTGACTACTGCAATGCTCTCTTGCCAGATCTATCAAACCTTTACAATTAATCCAGAACGTGGCAGCAAGATTAATCTTTAATGAGCTGAAAAGAACACACATCTCTGTTTATCAATCTTCACTGGCTACCAATAGCTGCTCAATGCATTAAATTCAAGGTATTATTGTTTGCCTACAGAACCACCTCTGCCTCTTCTTCTTCTCTTGGTTAATGGCGGATTGGAAACAACGTGCAGGTGCATACCGCCACCTACTGTACACGAGTGTGTAACATCACGTCCTTTTGACTGCGCTCATATTCCTCTCATTAACCCTGTGTAATTAAGGAATGTAAATGATGCTTTCCTGGAGATCCTCATCCCTTCTCCCTCTCCTTCTGAGCCTAATATCACTCACACTTTACCTCCTGAACCCTGTGAACACCGGTCTGTTCTCTTGAACCCCACAGTTATCACAGTTCTCATTATTCTCCTTCTCCTGTGTTCTTCTGTACAGACGTGATTTACTCGTCCTTCAGTCTGAGGTTTATTCATTACACTTTTTGGTGTGAAAGCTTTTATATTTGCTATAAATATAACTTCTTGTATTAAAAACAATCAATCAAGCCCTGCTCATATTTAAAAAGTAGCGCGAAAGTAACGCAAAAGTAACGTAACGCATTACTTTCCATAATAAGTAACATAGTTACTTTTTTAGGGAGTAACTCAATATTGTAATGATTTAATTTTTAAAGTAACTTTCCCGAACACTATTAATGAGAGTAGTTTAGTTTGTGCGTCAGATACTCCGAAGCTTGTTGTTTGGTAGTTAGATTAGGTTTGATAATTAGGGTTGTTTTGCTTTTGATAATTTCTTTGTTTTGAGTATCACTCATTCTTCTCCTTTTTCTCATAAACTATTTAGAGAACGTATATCTCTTCGATGATTGTAATTAGTATCTCTCTTAATAAATTCAACTTGTGATAACAATGCTGGCTCCCATGGTTTGCTTCAGCGTCAGTTGTGTGTCACTTAAATGTTACGAAACATCCCCAAAAAATATCTAACTCGTAACAGTTATAATAAAATAAGATTAAAGATTCGGAGATTTGACCACGTGTCATGTTGGATGTGTCTTTCGTTTGGAAAACAGCGGACGAAAAGCTCAAATTAAGGCGTTTTATAAACTTAATATCTAATGTTTTTAAGTTCAAATGACGCGTCCGTCTATAAAACAGCTTGTTAATTACTCCCTCAACCCCGGATTTGAAGTCCAACAATCCGATAGATTAATTTTCATAATTTTCGTGACTTGCACATTAATATCAGGCAAGCTTGGAATATGGAATATTTATTGGAATATTTTTTTTTTCTTCTTATGAGCTTATTGATTTCTTTTGATCAAATACATCATGAAATATAATCGTATATGGCTAATTATAAATAAGCTTCAAGCTACACGTGACAGATAATGAGGCTAATATAACACTTTTACTTAAACGTCACTATTAATCATCATTGAGTGTTTAGTGTAATAACTTCTGACTCGATCTAATGTGGATTTTGAGGAATTCATGAGGCAGAAATATATTGTTTGTAACATTTTAGAATAATTTTGTGGGAAGATACGCAATTGTGTTTGTTTTCATGATCGTTGTTTATTATTAGTGTGTCTGGCGCGCGCGTGTGATCCTCTTCCGCTCCACGTGACGGCGCAAGAAGACTCGCGCTCGACGCTCGTGACGTCACACACAAGCACTCGCAGAAGAAGAGCGGAATCGTTCAGCGCGCGAGTTTCACCGATACTAATATTTCATATTTGCGCTCATATTGTAATAAATAGAAACGTGACAGTGAGCGCGGAAGAGTGTTCGTGTCCAGACGGATGGATGGAGGAGTTTCTAAAGCACTTTAAAAACCACAGCAGAGCGGTAATGTTATATCTACTTTCAGTCTTACTTTTTAATTAGAGACAATATCAATGTATCATAATATGTTTATATATTTAAACGCACACGTGTACATATGAATATTTTATTATACTTTTGAAACACGTTAATAGTAATTGCAATGTTGTAATGTAAGTGTGTGTGTGCATTAGTGCAGTTTTATATAATTTATTATATATTTTAATTATGTTAAGATTAATTATTAGTAATTATATGTACATTAATTATTTTTAAACTTTACCAAGATCCTAATTTGGCCATTTGTCAGCAAGTTTTTTACTCATTTAAAATGTAATTAAATTTAGTAAGCTCACTTATTCTTTTATACGTGACCCTGGTCGAAATTGAGATTTATAGATCATCTGAAAGCTGAATAAATAATATTTCCATTAATGTATGGTTTGGACAATATTTGTAAATCTGGAATCTGAGGGAGCAAAAAAATCTAAATATTGAGAAAATCATCTTTAAAGTTGTTCAAATGAAGTTCTCAGCAATGCATATTTACTAATCAATAATTAAGTTTTTATATATTTACGATAGGAAATTTACAAAATCTCTTAATGGAACATGATCTTAATATCTTAATGAATTTTTGTCATAAAATAAAAAAAATATATTTTTGACTCATACAATGTGTTGTTGTACAAATATACAAATATACACACACACACACACACAACACATCAGTACCATACACACACAACACATCAGTACCATACACACACAACACACACACACACAACACACACACAACACACACACACACACACACAACACACACACAACACATCAGTACCATACAACACAAAAACACACACACACAACACACACACAACACACACACACACACACACAACACACACACAACACATACCACACACACACACACACACAACACACACACACACAACACATTTACACACAACCATCAGTACCATACTGATGTGTTGTCACATGTGTTGTGTGTGTGTACAACTGACATGTGTGTGTGTGTGTGTGGTGTGTGTGTGTGTGTGTGTGTGTGTGTGTGTGTATGGTACTGATGTGTTGTGTGTGTGTGTTGTGTGTGTATGGTACTGACATGTGTGGTGTGTGTGTGGGTGTGTGTGTGTGTGTGTGTATGGTACTGACATATGGTACCATACACACACACACACACACAACACATCAGTACCATACACACACACACACACACACACACACACACACACACACACACACACACACACACACACACACACACACACACACACACACACACACACACTGATGTGTTGTGTGTGTGTGTGTGTGTGTGTGTCTGTGTATGGTACTGATGTGTTGTGTGTGTGTGTGTGTGTGTGTGTATGGTACTGATGTGTTGTGTGTGTGTGTGTGTATGTACTGATGTGTGGTGTGTGTGTGTGTGTATGGTACTGATGTGTTGTGTGTGTGTGTGGTGTGTGTGTGTCATGTGTGTGTATGGTACTGATGTGTTGTGTGTGTGTGTGTGTGTGTGTGTGTGTGTGTGTATGGTACTGATGTGTTGTGTGTGTGTGTGTGTGTGTGTGTGTGGGTGTGTGTGTGTGTGTGTGTGTGTACTGATGTGTGTGTGTGTGTGTGTGTATGGTACTGATGTGTTGTGTGTGTGTGTGTGTGTGTGTATGGTACTGATGTGTGGTGTGTGTGTGTGGTGTGTGTGTGTGTACTGATGTGTTGTGTGTGTGTGTGTGGTGTGTGTGTGTGTGTGTGTGGGGTGTGTGGTGTGTGTGTGTGTGTGTGTGTGTGTGTGTGTATGGTACTGATGTGTTGTGTGTGTGTGTGTGTGTGTGTATGGTACTGATGTGTGTGTGTGTGTGTGTGTGTGTGTGTGTGTACTGATGTACTGATGTGTGTGTGGGGTGTGTGTGTGTGTGTGTGTATGGTACTGATGTGTGTGTGTGT